>SNQJ01S0026815.1:45917-57718 GCA_010110895.2 Picea sitchensis | reverse complement strand
CAACATAATTTAACATAAGAAAATTAAAAAAAAAAAAACATATATATATATATATATACATATATACAAAATCAAAGAAAATTACCAAACATATTTTCGGTGTAGGAGTATTAATGTGAAACCTATCTAAGAAGGTTGCATCCATAGCACTATTTTGAGCAGATTCTCAAGATGATCTATTCACAGGCTCATTTGATAATCTCCTCCTTTGACTAGATTTTCATTGGTCACTAGGAGTCTTAGTCGAAGAAGGGGTTCCTCTTCTTCCTTCATGGGATAGTCTAGAGCATTTGCGAGGAATGTTGAAGACCCCTATTTTGACATCTCGCCTCGATATCTATCCTTTGAAAATTCATGAATATGAAAGTTCATAATTTATAGAAACATAAAATGCAAATATTAAATTTATAACACAAACATTTAAGCATTTATAACAACTTCAAAGCATTGCAGACATATATTGAAAAAACTAGAACTATATTTTTTACTATGATGCTATATATAATGAACATGAAAATATTTAAATATAAAAAAAGTGTGACATGTAGAAGATCATCTATATCTATGTAAATAGTAGAAGGTAATTTTTAAGATAATCTATGTGTAACATGTTAAAATTTAAGGGAAAAAATAGCAAACTAAATATATATATATATATATATATATATTTCTAAACATTAGTTACTTAAAAACAATCACTGACAAAACATTTACTTAAAACTAAAACAAGAAACAATATTACATGATATGTTGTTCTTATCCTCTTATATATATGCTCAAAAAAATCTTCAAGGGATCATTGATCAAACCCTTGGGGCAGATCTCATCATGACACCTGGAACAAATTAACAAGAAGAACTTTTAGGGTAAAATATCAATAGACTAACGAGCAACATACACAGGTGGCACCAACAATGGAAGATAACAACAACATACACAGGGTGTCATTAGCAAGGTGATGAAGAGGGAAACACTAGCAAAAAAATGAGGAGGGCAACACCAACAAGGAGAACTAGAATCCCCAAACAATAACCAAGAAGAGATTTGCGGCAAGATGGAAAAGACCAAGAAGAACTACCCTAGAGGGGTCATAGCCACTCAATTAAATAATTTAAACAAATAATATTTTATAACATAAAATATTAATTGTTAAATCATAAAAATCAACAAGAAAAAAAAAATTTCAAGAGAGGGGATCCAAAGTCAAGGCAATTAACATTCTTTAGGAAGAAGCAAAGAACAAAACCAAAAACCCACAACACAACAATTAAGGGGGGCGTAACTCAAGCAAGGGTGGTTTCAAGACAAATTCAACAACTAAATTCTTCCAAAGTCAAGGCAACTAACTTTCCTTAGGTAAAAGCAAAGAACAAAACAAAAAACGCACACAACAATTAAGGGGGGCGTAAGTCAAGCAAGGGTGATTTCAAGACAAATTTAACAATTAAGTTATTCTTTAATGGAAAAATGTCCACATGATTCTCATGATATTTACTTATAATCTTTTATCATCCCAACATACAAGGAAGATCAATAATGTGATCATGCTCTTCTTAAATACTCCTAGGTCTCATGGACCATCTTGAGAGAAAAAAATCACACATTATCTCAACTTGGTACTTAACTAGGAAACAAAATAAACCAAAAAACCAAAAACCCACACTAATCATAGTTTTCATATTTGAATTTATGTGATGTATTTAAGAAAGAATGAATTTTAAGCAAAAGTAAAGTATGTAATTCAAATTTAAATGCACAAATACAATCTGAAATATAAATTGTTTGCATCAAAGAGTCCATTGTAATTCATAACTAACCTTATGTATGGTATACACTATATGCATGGCTAGGAGTATACAAATGAAAGAATAAATGAGGTTGGGCTAGCAGGGATGGTGTTGTGTGGTTAGCTAATGAAATAAATGAAAGTTAATAATATTTTGTTGTAACTTGTACACTCCACTTACCGAGTTTTCATTTGAATTTCGAATTCAATTTACCATGCATCATAAACCATTCAAATTGACTTTGTGCAATGTTGGGTTTGCTTGACTCCTTCCCTTATATTTCAAAGTTTTTATTCACTAGTTGTTCTGCTATTCCCTTATAGTGGACCTGCTATGCTCATTAAGTTTTACTTTTATTCAATGGTTGGTTGAGTTATAAGGGTTTGTTTTACACTTTGGGTTTGATTGGATCCAGTGCAAAGGGTCTCCTACCTTTTTTTAACTCATAGGGGTTTTATTGGATCTGCTCCGCTCTAATGGTTCAAGCTACATTATGGTGAAGAATCAATCAGTGGGTTTACTTGGCTCCAGTGGACTGTGGGTTTGTTAACTCACAAGGGTTTAATTGGATCTGCTCTGCTCAGATGGTTCATGCTATATTATGGTTAATAATCATCTGACAAGATACTATTTTATTTAGATTTGAATTTTGTAAGTCCTTTATTCCCTCTCAGATTTTGAAGATCTGAATTTTGTAAGTTTAAGTAATCAAATCGATTGGTTTTTTAAATATAATTATGTAAAATTTAATAGGTGTTTTCTCGGTAGGGATAATTTCAACTTCAGATATTGTAAATATTCAATATTGTGTTGTTGTTGGCTCTGGCCTTACTCAAATAAGGATCTTTTGCTCGTTGCCTCCTACTCCCTCTATCTACCTTCATTCGTTATAACCAATTTAGTGATTCACCCTTCTCTATCTATCCATCTTTATCTCAAAATTATGCCTCTCGATACCCTAGTTTCCATCACAATATAGAGCACTAAAGAGGAGGTTAATACCTATACCAGTGAAGGGATGGGTTGGATTGTAGGAGTTCTACAGTCCCAAGCTCCGAAAGGAAGTCGACAATCATTGCCTTTTGTTTGGTTTCTGTGAGATGATAGAAATGAAAAAACAATTGACATTCGATGCCTTTTGTTTTATTTTCACTAGACAACAGAAAATCATGACCATTGTATCGTACTTCCAAAGACTTCTAGATTAACTTTCTCCATTCCCTAACTGATGTGGTTTAGAAACTTTCTTTAGTATTGCAATCATTATATATATAATGACTATTTTTTTTAACAGTAACTCTATTTTTAGAGATATGATTTATTTCCTGATGAGTGTATGTCTGTTTTTCAAAAATGGAAACTTGAAAGAGATAGAATGTTAAAGATAGCTCTAAATATATGTTTTGTTTCTTTTGTTCCTTTGTTTTGGAGGTGATAAATTGTCAGCTACATGTAGAAAACTAGAGGCAATTAATTATGTTCATTGATTTTGATGGAGGTCTGCGCACTTCTAACAAACAAGGCACCCAACTGGCTTCAATGTGACTTATGTATGCACGTCATATATGACATTGCCTTATGTTAGAATAATCTTTATTGTTGTTATCTATTAAACATTTCTGGTTCGTTTTTATGGGATGTTGAGGTTCCTCTTCATTTATAGTGAAAGTTCTTTAACAAAATCATTCTCAATTTTATGTAAACTTAAGTTTGAATTGGCACATGAATTCTTCGTCTCATTAAAATAAATACAAATGTCCAAATTAATGGAATCTTTTGTATTAAATTCACTGAGTGATTTATCTTTTTCCACTACATCATGTTTGTGTGATTCATTAATGTGCATGGAGAATGTGAATTTCAAATACATAAATTACATAACAATTTTAAATAACAATTTCAAATATTGACACTCATGAATATGTATAAAAACATAAAATGATAGGCATGAAAATCAAATGGTTGTCATCAAATTTTTACTTGACAAGCAAAGTAAATTTGAAATTCTAGGCATGTGTCCATGTATAGGGATAGGCCCAAATTCGAGCCTATCCCTATACATGGACAGGGCCGTATTCGACCCTGTCCATGTACAGGGACATGATCTCTTCCCACTGCTCAACGCTCTCATTACTACTCTGATCAAGACTATCACAACTCTCATTATGACTCTCATGTGGCTCAGAATTATATACGAGTTTATGAGTTTACAATGCATGACACCTACCTAATTGACTCTTATTGAGTGCTATATGCTTTCGTATGACCATTATTATGGGAATACAGGAACATATAGAGCACACATATAAGGGAATAGGCAACCAATAAACCTAATGAGATATCCAAGGCTCCTACTTATACTAATGGCAATACATTAGCCAAGTTAAGTTAGTTATATCACCAAATATAAGCTATCTATATAGTACCAATCCCATATTCATAAGTAAGCATCCCTTTTGGTTTCCATTGATTTTACTACTATGTCATAGTAGCTCACTACTATGATTGCTAAGCTCGATATCAACTAAGGTAAACAAGAAGTAGAGTATTCAACCAATTGCTTTCCATTACAAGCTAGTTCAAGCTCATTCATAGTGTATTCCAAGTGTGTCATAATTACGGATATGCTTTGATTCCACTTGGTTCATAGATAACACATATAACGTATTTAGTATTCATGAAATCAGTATCCAATACTATTCCCGTAATAAAGATAGTGAACACAAACAGTTCTAGTAACACTCTGTTGAACCTTGTATCTAATCTTTGATTATGCCATATATGAATTCTTCATGTTCTAAGCCTAATCATGATCTGACTGTAATAAATCATCCTACTGAAGCATCATGGTTATTCACATAAGTAATGATACTGCTATTGACTCGTATGTAATAGTAATGATTATGTATTGTATTCAAAATAGAACACATGTATTAGTAACATTGTAAGCTCACTTTTGGTATAAGCTTGTCTCTTACTAGTATTGATTATGCAAAAGAGCTATGATTAATGTATAGGGATTAAACCTATAATCTCAACTATGTGATTAAGGGAAGTAATATCATGGAGTTAACCAAATCACTAGAGCACTACTATCTATGGCAATGCTTCTGTGATCTTATAAGCACTGTAATCACACTGATTTCATATAAGCTTGAGCTCTAAGCTATAATACTAGTCATAGGTGTGTATTATCCCTATGTTATATTTATATCTTATAAGTGATATTTTTCTATCACATTAACTCACACATAATTAATACTAATAACTTAATATAACTCATCCCATTGATTTAACTAAGGACTTAGTACATGTAAAATACAACCAGTATAAGCATAGTGTGAATCCCATCATATAGAGATCAGATCAACCTGGAACTACTTACTCTTATGATTACCAATTCTATTGAGTCCATATAGCTTATTGAATAATGAACAAGTATGAGTTTTAGCATGGTGTATATAGTAACCTATTCCAACTATAACAAGTAGAACCAGTGTTGTATATAGTATTACATATCATGTAAGGGCAATGGTGTTAACTATGATCAAGAAGTGTAAGAGTAATGTTCACTCTATAGTCTCTTGATTATTATAAAGTTGTACTAATTCAAGCATATTAGCTCATGATTAGTAATAGAGTTGGTATAATAAGCATGTTTTCTTATGGATAGCTAGTATGTGAAAATATATGTATTCATCATATGTATATGTTACTATGTAACAATAATAAATACGTATCTAGTGGTTACATAAATATCTTAGTACTAGTAGTCAATGTTCGAAGCTTTTACTCCTATGGTTACACTTGTTCTTTAGCTCTTACATTTCCTGTATTTTTATCATCAAGTCATGGATCAAGTTGTAGTTATAACAAGGATACATAGTGTAATACTCATATATAACATGAACTAAGACCATTGTTATATTGTACAAAATAAGAAAACACAATTGAATCATAGTAATAAGGGTAATACAACTTACTAAGAGTTCAGGTTCCATTAGCATATGGGTCACACTAGCTTAACCTCAAATCCTTAGTCATTAAATCTATAAATCTATAAATCTGGTATATCTAGTATATTTATAGATTTTAGTTGGAAATTACTAATCTAATATATAGATTTATTGATTTGGTGTTAATAGATTAAAGAAATTTTATAGATTAGTATATCTATAGATCTATATCTGGGTTTGATTACAACGGGTTTGATTCATGTTTTTGTACACTTACTTTATCCCTATTGTTTCCATGATATTGAGCTTGTTAGACTAGTTAATACACTAATCACTATGTTGTAATTAATGGGAAACATACACTTAATGAAACACGTATTCTATATAATACACGGCTTATGGTTAAGATGCTATCATCTTAATGTAAGATATGTACTTGATTTACCATTTATAACACTATGAAAGGATATACAATACCCATGAGCAAGAGCTTGATTTAACCTGTTTCATGGATGACAATTTATAGCGATTAGATATGTATTACTATGTGTTGTAAAGCATCTTTATGATTACAATTGTTCTATAATGTATGTAACACTGATTAGATTGAGTTGTTGATTATGGAGATACATTACTAGTTGTCTTAGCTAGGTAAACTGGTTCCAATCAAGTAAGCTAAAGCAACACCATAAGTATCAATCAAGTAAATATTAGTAATTAGAACATAGATTTATAGAGTGGTGCATAAGAAGATGCAATGTTTGGGCCAAGCATATCTGCATCGGATGTATCAAACCTATATTTGTAACACAATTTTAATTGTTTTGGTCATGAAAATATGCAATGAATGTAAACCGATTAGATTAGATTGAGTTTTTTATTGTAGCACAATTTTAAATTTTTTGTTCTATAATGTATGTAACACTGATTAGATTGAGATGTTGATTATATTAGATTGAGTTGTTGAATGTAGCATAGTTTTAATTTTTTTGTTCTATAATGTATGTAACACTGATTAGATTGAGTTGTTGATTATGGAGATACATTACCAACTGTCTTAACTAGGTAAACTGGTTCCAATCAAGTAAGCTAAAGTAACACCATAAGTTTCAATCAAGTAAAGATTAGTAATTCGAAGTTAGATTTATAGAGTGGTGCATAAGAATATGCAATGTTTGGGCCAAGCATATCTGCACCGGATGTATCAAACCTATTGTTGTAGCACAATTTTAATTTTTTTGGTCATGAAAATATGCAATGAATGTAAACTGATTAGATTAGATTGAGTTGTTGATTGTATCACAGTTTTAATTTTTTTTCTATAATGTATGTAACACTAATTAGATTGAGTTGTTGAATGTAGCATAGTTTTAATTTTTTTGTTCTATAATGTATCTAACACTGATTAGATTGAGCTGTTGATTATGGAGATACATTACCAGTTGTCTTAACTATGTAAAATGGTTCCAATCAAGTAATATAAAGTAACACCATAAGTATCAATCAAGTAAAGATTATTAATTCGAACATAGATTTATAGAGTGGTGCCTTAAATATATAGATTATTGATTATAGATATATATCTAGTGCATTAATTTGGTGTTAAATCTATATCTGATATATTTATAGATATACTAATTTGGTGTTAAAAGATTAAAGAAAATTTCCAGCTGAAAGTAGAACTAAGCGCTTCCTTTCCTGTTGTGATTGGTAATAGAGCTAATGAAGGAAGTAGAGGAGTAATTAAACTGATCAACTCAGTAGGGGTACTTGTTAGCGAGAAACTCTCTGAGGTTGAGAATATAGTATTGTTTTATGATACATAGATATTGCACTGCCAATGGCACCTTAATTTATTCGCATTATTATAGAGAAAAGGGTGGAAGGGAAATGGGGAAATCAAACTCTGTAGGCCTGATTCTCACACTGCTTGTTTATTGAGGCCTAGACAGGTGTTCATTTTATCTATACAACTTAAGACAATCTTCACTTCAATGGATGAGATTTTATTAAGGAGGCTTGTTTTTCTGTTGGAACCAACACTCACACAATAATCACAAACACATTTCATTAAGACAATAGACATGAACAATCATTGATTACTCTTTCTCTAGGGTGGGTAGTTCCTTTGCTGCTACAACAGACCAATAACATAGCGGGGAGACACAATTTTCTATTATATGGTAAATTTGTTGGGGATTGATTTTTGAATGTGTTCTTCCCCAAAAACAACAACCACTAGAGAAATAAGACTAGGCCTATACCTATTTCAATCCATAGAGACCTAGACCCTATAACTCCTAGAGTCAATTAAGCTGCCTTATCCCCTAGAACAAACCCTAAATTATGTACATGATGGTAAAAAGGGATTCTTCTTATGAATCTCGTCGAAACAAGAAGGATGCACAAAACATGTAATATGAGTTTCAAGTCAGAGAGATTGTCCATATAAACTTAGGCCCAAAATAGATGCCCACAAACCACACTAAACATGTAAGACTAATTTCGAACATGCCTACAAGTGAAACCTTAAACTGGGAAATTTTATTTTTGAGAGGAAAAATTGACTTACGAAGAAAATTTATAAAAATAATAAAATGGACAACTCATATTATTTCTCGTATTGTGTTGAATTTTTTAATATTAGTATGTTAAGAAATTATTTGAAATTATTATGCATTTATTTGGTATACAAAACTAACAATACTATCAATAAACAAACCTGGACCAACGTGGATCCAACGTCCACACCACCAACGCAGCACCAATGCACCACCAACGTAGCACCAACACAGATCCAACACAACACCGATGCAACAACAATGCAACTCCAACAAATCACCAATGTCAGCAGAGCCAACACATCACCAACGTCCGCTATCACCTATGGCTATCGACAATTCAGGAAAAATACGAGGTAAGCGATGTGCGGGTAATATATAAACCATTTGTTCTGTGGAAAGTTTCTTTTGGATGAAAAAACGTTCAACCGACAAACATTTTCGGCTGAAAGACTCTTTCGGCCGAAAGACTCTTTCAGCTGAAAAAACGTTCGACCGAAAAGATTTACTGGAAAAAAAAATCATCCAGCTAAGATAGTAGAAGACAATCGAGGCCCATTGTGTGATCCAGATTTTATGAGCGGAACAAAATGACTAAATATTATTAACAGGTGCTTGACACAAAATAACATATATACAATAAAACTGGTTTTCTATTCAATAACGAAATAAGATGAAACTGTAAAATGCATCGGAAATAAGCTTGCTGGAATGGTGGCAGCTTATCTCTGAGAAGAGATGTGACGGTTGTGCTCATTCACAAAAAGATGATTACAATGAGGCTTTGAAGGTGTTTTTACATTAATAAGGAATGACAAAACCCTAGACATCCAAAAACCTAACCCTAGGAGATGAAGTGCCAAAAGTCATGTGGGCCCCGTTCGGGTAAGTTAGTACATCAACTTCTCGGGGTCGTAAGTTTTGCATACAATCTCCGTTTAGGTGTATGATAGCCCGTTGGAAAGGTATCGTTGAGGAGATTCATTTTAGGCAAAATAACAAAGGAACTTCCATATTACAAACCTGTTTTCCCAAAAAACATCATTTAGGGCCTCAAAACAGCTGTGGAAGTGAAAACTACTAAAAATAGTAAATTACCAAAATTGACAGAAAACTGTTTTGAGCTAGTTGGAAAAGGTGGGTGGCCAATGATATCCACCTGGATCAATCCTCCCTCCTTAGGAATCAATGGTCTCCATTGCATTGAGGTCCCCAATCAGATGAGGAAATTTCTGCTGAATTTGGCCCCGGGTGAGCCACTTGCCTTGGTGCAGAAGCTTCCCTGCTTTGACGACTCGATAAAGATGGATCCTTTGTTGTCGAGTACCCTTGATCCTTGTGTCCACAATCTGATCATTGGATTCCTATTGTATGCAATCAAGGTTGAGCTCTGTTGGTGTCAATTGTTCTTCTACTTCTGAGGTGTCCAATAATGGTGGGAAATAAGAGCGAAGGAGATCCACGTTGAACACTGGGTGTAGGACAAGGAAAGGAGGAATGCTGAGCTCAAAAGAATAATCCCCCATGACCTTGGTGATAGTGTACAACCCATAAAAAAGTGGGAAAATCTTCTGATGGGGTCCTGTAAAGCGTTCTTTCTACAAGTGCAACCAAAATTTGTCACCCACCTGAAACTTATGTGGCACCTGATGTTGATTGTGGCATTGTTTGTACTTGTCATTGGACTTCTGTAGGATATCTTGAACCTATTGGTGGATGTGATGGATCCTCTCAATGAACCAGGTAGCTTTGTCAACTTCAGTTGGAGCAGGAGATGAGTCGATCGAGGTGACCGCAAGGGGAAGTGCAACATCTATGGGACCCAATGGTTGGAATCCCAACCCCATCTAAAAGGGGTTGTGGTCGTTGAGCTATGCAGGGCTCGGTTGTAGCTATTTTGGAAATAGGGAAGACTCTCATCCCATGTGCAAGGGTGCTTTGAATTATACATGTGAAGGATATGCATAATCATTCTATTTATGATCTCGGTTTGGCCATCTGTCTGGGAGTGGAAGGCCATGGATTTTGTGAGCTTGGTGTCCAGCAGTGACCAGAGGCTCGACCAGAATGTGCTGAGAAATTGACTATCCCGATCTGAGACAATTGTTTGTGGGATTCCAAAATGTACCTAGACTCATTCAAATAAGAGCTTGGCAGTGGCCTATGTTGTGATGCTCTTCTTGCAGGCAACCGAAATCGCCATCTTAGAAAAGTGATCAACAACCACAAAAGCACAGTCATTTCCCCACTTTGTGGATAAGAGGCCCAACATATAGTCCATTGAGATGGATTCCCATGGCCTTTCAGGAGTAGGAAGAGGGGTGTACAGGCCATGTTTCTTAGTGGTCGGTTTGGCAATAGCGCAGGCAGTGCAGGACCTAATATACTTGCTGACCTCCTATTGAAGTTTCGGCCAATAGAAATGTTTTTGTAGCATCGCCACTATATTTTCAATGCTGAAGTGTACTGCCACCCAACTATAGTGGGATTCCTGGATCATATTCGCTCACTCACTTGATGGAACATAGGTATGGCCCAGATGAAACAACAACCCATATTGAAGATGGAAATTATCGACAATTGCATTTGCACCCAGCATTTGGTAGGTGGTGGCAAAGTCCAGGTCTATCTCATAAAGTTGGGGCCATCTAGAGGTCTCATGGCCGTAAGAGTCTAGCACCATGGTGAGTGTCGCGACTGGCGGTTTGCTGAGGAAATCAATGACATGATTGGTGCTTCATGTTTTATACTTGATGTTGAGGTGGAATTGTTGCAAGTATTTGGACCACTTTTGATGGCAGTCATGATGCAATTTTCTCTGTGTTTGCATGAGCTACAATGGCTTATGATCAGTGTGGATGACTGTCTCCTTCCCAGGAATGTAATGTCTCCACTAGTGGCAGGCTTGCACAATGGAGTACATTTCTTTGTCATAAATAGGGTACTTGCAGACAACATATGATAGTGTCTCACTATGATAGGCCACGGGGTGTCCATGCTGAGTGAGAACGACACCCACAACATATTCTGAAGAATATGTCTCGATCTCAAAGGGTTGTTGCAGGTCTGGTAGTGAAAGCACTGGGGTTGAGCACAAGTGTTGCTTCAAATCACCAAACACTTGTTGTTGGGACCGGCCCCATGCAAATTTCTCCTTACCACCACCCCTATTTATTTGGCTGAGAGCCCATGTGATATGGGAGAATACCAACATGAACCTACGGTAGAAATTGGAAAGGAAAAAGAAGCTCCAAAGCTCAGTGAGTGTGGTTGGGGTTGGCCAATCAACGATGACTTGGATCTTGGCTAGATCCACATGTATTCCATGCTGATCAATGATGTATCTCAGGTAATGGACCCTGCTCATGCCGAAGGAGCATTTTTCCAAGTTGGCCTATAGCTTGTGCTACCGCAAGGTGTGCAGAACCTGCTGAATATGCTACAAGTGTTCAACCCAAGTCTTGTTGTAAATGAGAATGTCATCTAGATACACCACT
>SNQJ01S0026815.1:34210-45867 GCA_010110895.2 Picea sitchensis | reverse complement strand
TATCCTTTGAAAATTCATGAATATGAAAGTTCATAATATATAGAAACATAAAATGCAAATATTAAATTTAGAACACAAGCATTTAAGCATTTATAACAACTTCAAAGCATCGTAGACATATATTGAAAAAACTAGAACAACTATATTTTTTACTATGATGCTATATATAATGAACATGAAAATATTTAAATATAAAAAAAGTGTGACATGTAGAAGATCATCTATATCTATGTAAATAGTAGAAGGTAATTTTTAACATAATCTATGTGTAACATGTTAAAATTTAAGGGAAAAAAATAGCTAACTAAAAAAAAAAATTTATTTCTAAACATTAGTTACTTAAAAACAATCACTGAAAAAACATTTACTTAAAACTAAAACAAGAAACAATATTACATTATATGTTGTTCTTATCCTCTTAGATATATGCTTAGAAAAAGTTTCAAGGGATCATTGATCAAACCCTCAGGACAGATCTGACCATGACACCTGGAACAAATTGCCAAGAAGAACTTTTAGGGTAAAATATCAATAGACTAACCAACAACATACACAGGTGGAACCAACAATAGAAGATAACAACAACATACATAGGTTGGCATTAGCAAGGTGATGAAGAGGGCGACACTAGCAAAAAAATGAGGAGGGCAACACCAACAAGGAGAACTAGAATCCCCAAACAATAACCAAGAAGAGATCTGTGGCAAGATGGAAAAGACCAAGAAGAACTATCCTAGAGGGGTCACAACCACTCAATTAAATAATTAAATAATTTAAACAAATAATATTTTATAACATTAAATATTAATTGTTAAATCATAAAAATCAACAAGAAAACAAAAATTCAAGAGAGGGGATCCAAAGTCAAGGCAACTAACTTTGTTTAGGAAGAAGCAAAGAACAAAACCAAAAACCCACAACACAACAATTAAGGGGGGCATAACTCAAGCAAGGGTGGTTTCAAGAAAAATTCAACAACTAAATTCTTCCAAAGTCAAGGAAACTAACTTTCCTTAGGTAAAAGCAAAGAACAAAACCAAAAACTGACACAACAATTAAGGGGGGCGTAATTCAAGCAAGGGTGATTTCAAGACAAATTCAACAATTAAGTTCTTCTTTAATGGAAAAATGTCCACATGATTCTCATGATATTTACTTGTAATCTTTTATCATCCCAACATACAAGGAAGATCAATAATGTGATCATGCTCTTCTTAAATACTCCTAGGTCTCATGGACCATCTGAAGAGAGAAAAGCATCACACATTATCTCAACTTGGTACTTAACCAAGAAACAAAATAAACCAAAAAAACAAAAATCCACACGAATCATAGTTTTCATATTTGAATTTATGTGATGTGTGAAGTAAGTTACATTTAGATTTGCAAAGAAAGAATGAATTTTAAGCAAAAGTAAAGTATGGAATTCAAATTTAAATACACAAATACAATCTGAAATATAAATTTTCTTCATCAAAGAGTCCATTATAATTCATAACTAACCTTAGGATTTCCAAACTGAATGTATGGTATACACTATATGCATGGATAGGAGTATACAAATGAAAGAATCAATGAGGCTGGGCTGGCGGGGATGGTGTTGTGTGGTTAGATGAAGAAATAAATGAAAGTTAATAATATTTTGTTGTAACTTGTACACTCCACTTACCGAGTTTTCATTTGAATTTCGAATTCAATTTACCATGCATCATAAACCATTCAAATTGAATCTGCACAATGTTGGGTCTGCTCGACTCCTTCCCTTATATTTCAAAGGTTTTATTCACTAGTGGGTCGGCTATTCTCCTAAAGGGTTGGGTCTACTCCACTTGTTCCCTTATCTTTGAAAGGTTTTATTCAATAGTGGACCTGCTATGCTCATTAAGTTTTACTTTTATTCAGTGATTGGTTGAGTTATAAGGGATGGTTTTACTTGTTGGGTTTGATTGGATCCAATGCACCACGGGTCTCCTCCCTTTTTTTAACTCATAGGGGTTTTATTGGATCTGCTCCGCTTCAATGGTTTGGGCTACATTATGGTGAAGAATCAATCGGTGGGTTTACTTGGCTCCAGTGGACTGTGGGTTTGTTAACTCACAAGGGTTTAATTGGATCTGCTCTACTCAGATGGTTCATGCTACATTATGGTGAAGAATCATCTGTTAAGATACTATTTTATTTAGTTTTGAATTTTGTAAGTCGTTTATTCCCTCTCATATTGTGAAGACCCGAATTTTGTAAGTTTAAGTAATCAAATCGATTGGTTTTTTAAAGATAATTATGTAAAATTTAATAGGTGTTTTTTCGATAGGGATAATTTCAACTTCACATATTGTAAATATTCAATATTGTGTTGTTGTTGGCTTTGGCCTTACTCAAATAAGGATTTTTTTTCTTGTTGCCTCCTACTCCCTCTATCTACCTTCGTTCGTTATAACCAATTCAGTGCTTCACCCTTCTCTATCTATCCATCTTTAACTCAAAATTATGCCTCCCGGTACCCTAGTTTCCATCACAATATAGAGCACTAAAGAGGAGGGTAATACCTATACCAGTGAAGGGATGGGCTGGATTGTAGGAGTTGTGCAGGCCCAAGATCTGAAAGGAAGTTGACAACCATTGCCTTTTGTTTGGTTTCCGTGAGATGATAGAAACGAAAACACAGTTGATGTTCGATGCCTTTTGTTTTGTTTTCACTAGACGAAAAAAAATCATGACCAATGTCTCGGACTTCCAAAGACTTCTAGATTGACTTTCTCCATTCCCTAACTGATGTGGTTTAGAAACTTTCTTTAGTGTTGTAATCATTATATATATAATGACTATTTTTTTTAATAGTAACTCTATTTTTAGAGATATGATTTATTTCCTGATGAGTGTATGTCTGTTTTTCAAAAATAGAAATTTGAAAGAGATAGAACGTTAAAGATAACTCTAAATATATGTTTTGTTTATTTTGTTCCTTTGTTTTGGAGGTGATAAATTTTCAACTACATGTGGAAAACTAGAGGCAATTAATTATGTTCATTGATGTTGATGGAGGTGTGTGCATTTCTAACAAACAAGGCACCCAATTGGCTTCAATGCGACTTATGTATGCATGTCATATACGACATTGCCTTATGTCAGAATAATCTTGATTGTTGTTATCTATTAAATATTTCTTGTTGGTTTTTATGGGATGTTGAGGTTCCTCTTCATTTATAGTGAAATTGCTTTCACAAAATCATTCTCAATTTGATGTAAACTTAATTTTGAATTGGCACATCAATTCTTCGTCTCATTAAAATAAATACAAATGTCCAAATTAATGGAATCTTTTGTATTAAATTCACCGAGTGATTTATCTTTTGCCACTACATCATGTTTGTGTGATTCATGAATGTGCATGGAGAATGTGAATTTCAAATACATAAATTACATAACAATTTTAAATAACAATTTCAAATATTGACACTCATGAATCTGTATAAAAACATAAAATGATAGGCATGAAAATCAAATGGTTGTCATCAAATTTTTACTTGATAGGCAAAGTAAATTTGAAATTCTAGGCCTGTGTCCATGTACAAGGACAGGCCCAAATTCAGGCCTGTCCCTATACATGGACAGGGCCGTATTCGAACATGTCCATGTACAGGGACATGATCGCTTCCCACTGCTCAACGCTCTCATTACTAGTCCGATCAAGACTATCACAACTCTCATTACGAATCTCATGTGGCTCAGAATTATATACGAGTTTATGAGTTTACAATGCATGACACCTACCTAATTGACTCTTATTGAGTGCCATATGCTTTCGTATGACCATTATTATGGGAATACAAGAACATTCAGAGCACACATATAAGGGAATAGGAAACCAGTAAACCTAATGAGATATCCAAGGCTCCTACTTATACTAATGGCAATGCATTAGCCAAGTTAAGTTAGTTATATCACCAAATATAAGATATCTATATAGTACCAATCCCATATTCATAAGTAAGCATCCCTTTTGGTTTCCATTGATTTGACTACTATGTCATAGTAGCTCACTACTATGATTGCTAAGCTTGATATCAACTAAGGTAAACAAGAAGTAGAGTATTCAACCAATTCCTTTCCATTACAAGCTAGTTCAAGCTCATTCATAGTGTATTCCAAGTGTGTCATAATTACGGATATGATTTGATTCCACTTGCTTCATAGATAACACATATCACGTATTTAGTATTCATGAAATCAATTTCCAATACTATTCCCGTAATAGAGATAGTGAACACAAACAGTTCTAGTAACACTCTATTGAACCTTGTATCTAATCTTTGATTATGCCATATACGACTTCTTCATGTTCTAAGCCTAATCATGATCTCACCGTAATACATCATCGTACTTAATCATCATGGTTATTCACATAAGTAATGATACTACTATTGACCCATATGTAATAGTAATGATTATGTATTGTATTCAGAATAGAACACATATGTATTAGTAACATTGTAAGATCACTTTTGGTATAAGCTTGTCTCTTACTAGTATTGATTATCCAAAAGAGCTATGATTAATGTATAGGGATTGAACCTACAATCTCAACTATGTGATTAAGGGAAGTGATATCATGGAGTTAACCAAATCACTAGAGCACTAGTATCTATGGCAATGCTTCTGTGATCTTATAAGCATTGTAATCACACTAATTTCATATAAGCTTGAGCTCTAAGTTGTAATACTAGTCATAGGTGTGTATTATCCCTATGTTATATTTATATCTTATAAGTGATATTGTTCTATCACATTACCTCACATGTAATCAATACTAATAACTTAATATAACTCATCCCATTGATTTAACTAAGGACTTAGTACATGTAAAATACAACTAGTATAAGCATAGTGTGAATCCCATCATATAGAGATCAGATCAACCTGGAACTACTTACTCTTATGATTACCAATTCTATTGAGTCCATATAGCTTATTGAATAATGAACAAGTATGAGTTTTAGCATGGTGTATATAGTAACCTATTCCAACTATAACAAGTAGAACTACTGTTATATATAGTATTACATATCATGTAGGGGCAATGGTGTTAACTATGATCAAGAAGTGTAAGAGTAATGTTCACTCTATATTCTCTTGCTTATTATAACGTTGTACTAATTCAAGCATATTAGCTCATGATTAGTAATAGAGTTGGTATAATAAACATGTTTTCTTATGGATAGTTAGTATGTGAAAATCTATGTATTCATCATATGTATATGTTACTATGTAACAATAATAAATATGTATCTAGTGGTTACATAAATAGATTAGTACTAGTAATCAATGTTTGAAGCTTTTACTTCGATGGTTACACTTGTTCTTTAGCTCTTACCTTTCCTGTATTTGTATAATCAAGTCATGGATCGAGTCGTAGTTATAACAAGGATACATAGTGTAATACTCATATATAACATGAACTAAGACCATTGTTATATTGTACAAAATAAGAAAACACAATTGAATCATAGTAATAAGGGTAATACAACTTAATAAGAGTTCAGGTTCCATTAGCATATGGGTCACACTAGCTTAACCTCAAATCCTTAGTCATTAAATCTATAAATCTGGTATATCTGGTATATTTATAGATTTCAGCTGGAAATTACTAATCTGATATATAGATTTACTGATTTGGTGTTAATAGATTAAAGAAATTTTACAGATTAGTACATATATAGATTTATATCTGGGTTTGATTACAACGGGTTTGATTCATGTTTTTGTACACTTAGTTTATCCCTATTGTTTCCATGATATTGAGCTTGTTAGACTAGTTAATACACTAATCACTATGTTGGAATTAATGGGAAACATACACTTAATGAAACACATATTCTATATAATACACAGCTTATGGTTAAGCTACTATCATCTTAATGTAAGTTATGTACTTGATTTACCATTTATAACACTATGAAAGGATATACAATACCCATGAGTAAGAGCTTGATTTAACCTGTTTCATGGATGACAATTTATAGCGATTAGATATGTATTAATATGTGTTGTAAAGCAGATTTATGATTACAATTGTTCTATAATGTATGTAACACTGATTAGATTGAGTTGTTGATTATGGATATACATTACCAGATGTCTTAGATAGGTAAACTGGTTCCAGTCAAGTAAGCTAAAGTAACACCATAAGTATCAATCAAGTAAATATTAGTAATTCGAACATAGATTTATAGAGTGGTGCATAAGAAGATGCAATGTTTGGGCCAAGCATACCTGCATGGGATGTATCAAACCTATTTTTGTAACCCAATTTTAATTGTTTTGGTCATGAAAATATGCAATGAATGTAAACCGATTAGATTAGATTGAGTTGTTGATTGTAGCACAATTTTAATTTTTTTGTTCTATAATGTATGTAACACTGATTAGATTGAGTTGTTGATTATGGAGATACATTACAAACTATATTAACTAGGTAAACTGGTTCCAATCAAGTAAGCTAAAGTAACACCATAAGTTTCAATCAAGTAAAGATTAGTAATTCAAAGTTATATTTATAGAGTGGTGCATAAGAATATGCAATGTTTGGGCCAAGCATATCTACACCGGATGTATCAAACCTATTGTTGTAGCACAATTTTAATTTTTTTGGTCATGAAAATATGCAATGAATGTAAACTGATTAGATTAGATTGAGTTGTTGATTGTATCACAGTTTTAATTTTTTTTTCTATAATGTATGTAACACTAATTAGATTGAGATGTTGATTAGATTAGATTGAGTTGTTGAATGTAGCATAGTTTTAACTTTTTTGTTCTATAATGTATCTAACATTGATTAGATTGAGTTGTTGATTATGGAGATACATTACCAGTTGTCTTAACTATGTAAAATGGTTCCAATCAAGTAATATAAAGTAACACCATAAGTATCAATCAAGTAAAGATTATTAATTCGAACATAGATTTATAAAGTGGTGCCTTAAATATATATATTAGTAATTATAGATATATATCTGGTGCGATCATTTGGTGTTAGATCTATATCTGATATATTTATAGATATACTAATTTGGTGTTAAAAGATTAAAGAAAATTTCTAGCTGAAAGTAAAACTAAGCGCTTCCTTTCCTGTTGTGATTGGTAATAGAGCTAATGAAGGAAGTAGAGGAGTGATTAAACCGATCAACTCAGTAGAGGAACTAGTTAGCGAGCAACTCTCTGAGGTTGAGAATATAGTATTGTTTTCCGATATATCGATATTGCACTGCCAATGGCACCTTAATTTCTTCACATTATTATAGAGAAAAGGGTGGAAGGGAAATGGGGAACTCAAACTCTGTAGGCCTGATTCTCACACTGCTTGTTTATTGAGGCCCAGGCAAGTGTTAATTCTATCTATACAACTTAAGACAATCTTCACTTCAATGGATGAGACTCTATTAAGGAGGCTTGTTTTTCTGCTGGAACCAACACTCGCACAACAATCATAGACACATTTCATTAAACCAATAGACATGAAAAACCACCGATGACTCTTGCTCTAGGGTGGGTAGTTCCTTCGCTGCTACAATAGAACAATAACATAGCGGGGAGACATAGTTTTCTATTATATGGTAAATTTGTTGGGGATTGATTTTTGAATGTGTTCTTCCCCAAAAACAACAACCGCTAGAGAAATAAGACCTGGCCTGTACCTATTTCAATTCATAGAGACCTAGACCCTATAACTCCTAAAGTCAATTAAGCTGCCTTAGCCCCTAGAACAAACCCTAAATTACGTACATGATGGTAAAAAGGAATTCTTCTTATGAATCCTATTGAAACAAGAAGGATGGACTAAACATGTAAGACAAGTTTCAAGTCAGAGAGATTGTCCATATAAACTTAGGACCAAAAAATACGCCCACAAACCACACTAAACATGTAAGCCTTATTTTGAACATGCCTACAAGTGAAACCTTAAACTGGGAAATTTTATTTTGGAGAGGAAAATTTGACTTACGAAGAAAATTTATAAAAATAATAAAATGGACAACTCATATTATTTCTCGTATTGTGTTGAATTTTTTAATATTAGTATGTTAACAAATTATTTGAAATTATTATGCGTTTATTTGGTATACAAAACTAACAAAACTATCAATAAACAAACCTGGACCAATGCGGCTCCAACATCCACACCACCAACGCAGCACCAACATAGCTCCAACACAACACCAACGCAACAACAACGCAATTCCAACAAAGCACCAATGTCCCCAGAGACAACACAACACCAACGTCTGCTATCACCTATGGATATCGACAATTTGGGAAAAATACGAGGTAAGTGATGTGTGGGTAATATATAAACCATTTGTTTAGTGGAAAGTTTCTTTTGGACGAAAAAACGTTCGACCGACAAACATTTTCGGCCGAAAGACTCTTTCGGCTGAAAAAACGTTCGGCCGAAAATATTTACTGGAAAAAAAACTCGTCCGGCTAAGATAGTAGAAGACAATCGAGGCCATTGTGTGATCCAAATTTTATGAGAAGAATGAAATGAATACATATTATTAATAGGTGCTTGACACAAAATAACATAGATATAGTAAAACTGGTTTTCTTTTCAATAACGAAATAAGATGAAACTGTAAAATGCAGCGGAAACAAGCTTGCTGGAATGGTGGCAGCTTATCTCTGAGAAGAGATGTGACGATTGTACTCATTCGCAAGAAGATGATTACAATGAGGCTCTGAAGGTGTTCTTACAATAAGAAGGAATTCCAAAACCCTAGACATCCAAAAACCTAACCCTAGGAGATGAAGCGCCAAAATTCATGTGGGCCCCGTTTGGGTAAGTTAGTACATCAACTTCCCGGGGTCGTAACTTTTGCATACAATCTCCGTTTAGGCATATGATAGCTCATTGGAAAGGTATCATCGAGGAGATTCATTTTAGGCACAATAATGAAGGAACTTCCATATTACAAACCTGTTTTCCCAAAAACCATCATTTAGGGCCTCAAAACAGCTCCGAAAATGAAAACTACTAAAAATAGTAAATTACCAAAATTGCCAGAAAACTATTTTGAGCTAGTTGGAAAAGGTGGGTGGCCACCGATATCCACCTGGATCAATCCTCCCTCCTTAGGAATCAATGGTCTCCATTTCATTGAGGTCCCCCATCAGATGAGGAAATTTCTGCTGAATTTGGCCCTGGGTGAGCCACTTGCCTTGGTGCAGGAGTTGCCCTGCTTTGACGACTCGATAAAGATGGATCCGTTGTTGTCGAGTACCCTTGATCTGTGTGTCCAAAATCTAATCATTGTATTCCTATTGTATGCAGTCGGGGTTGAGCTCTGTTGGTGTCAGTTGTTCTGCTACTTCTGTGGTGTCCAATAATGGTGGGAAATAAGGGCAAAGGAGATCCACGTTGAACACTGGGTACAGGCCAAGGAAAGGAGGAATGTTGAGCTCAAAAGAATTATCCCCCACAACATTGGTGATAGTGTATGACCCATAACGGAGTGGGCGAAGCTTCCGATGGGGTCCTGTAAGGCGTTCTTTCTGCAAGTGTAACCAAACTTTGTCACCCACCTGAAACTTATGTGGCACCCAATGTTGATAATGGCATTGTTTGTACTTGTCATTGGACTTCTGTATGATATCTTGAACCTGTTGGCGGATGTGCTAGATCCTCTCAATGAACCAGGTGGATTTCCCAACTTCAGTTGGAGCAGGATATGAGTCGGTTGAGGTGACCGCAAGGGGAAGTGCAACATCTTTGGGACCCAATGGTTAGAATCCCAACCCCACCTGAAAGGGGTTGTGTCCGGTTGAGCTATGCAGGGCCCGATTGTAGATATGTAGGGCTCGGTTGTAGCTATGCTGGACATAGGGAAGACTTTCATCTCATTTGCGAGGGTGCTTTGAATTATAGATGTGAAGGATATGCACAATCATTTGATTTACGACCTCAGTTTGGCCATATGTCTAGGAGTGGAAGGCCGTGGATTTTGTGAGCTTGGTGTCCAACAGTGACCAGAGGCTCGACCAGAATGTGCTGATAAATCAACTGTCCTGATCTGAGACAATGGTTTGTGGGATTCCAAAATGTACCCAGAATCGTTCAAAGAAGAGATTGGAAGTGGCCTATGCTGTGATGCTCTTCTTCCAGGCAACCAAAATCGCCATCTTAGAAAAGTGATCAACAACCACAAAAACACAGTCATTTCCCCCCTTGGTGGATGAGAGGCCCGACATGTAGTCCATTGAGATGGATTCCCATGGCCTTCTAGGAGTAGGAAGAGGGTTGTATAGGCCATGTTTCTTAGTGGTTAGTTTGGCAATAGCATAGGCAGTGCAAGACCTGATATACTTGTTGACCTCTTGTCTAAGTTTCGGCCAGTAGAAATGTTTATGTGGCATCGCGACTGTCTTCTCGACGCCGAAGTGTACTGCCACCCGAATGTAGTGGGATTACCAGATCATCTTCCCTCACTCACTTGATGGAACATACATATGGGCTAGATGACACAACAACCCATCCTGAAGATCGAAATTATCGACAATTGTGTTTGCACCCAACATTTGGTAGGTGGTGGTGAAGTCCGGGTCTATCTCATAAAGTTGGGGCCATCCAAGGGTCTCATGGCCATAAGAGTATAGCATCATGGTGAGTGCCACGACTGGTAGTCTAGTGAGGAAATCAATGACGCGATTGGTGCTTCCTGTTTTATACTTGATGTTGAGGTGGAATTGCTACAAGTATTTGGACCACTTTTGATGGCGGTCATTATGAAATTTTCTCTGTGTTTGCATGAACTACAGTGGCTTATGATCAGTGTGGATGACTGTCTCCTTCCCAGGAATGTAATGTCTCCACTGGTGGCAGCCTTGCACAAGGGAGTACATTTCTTTGTTGTAAGTAGGGTACTTACAGACAAGATCTGATAGTCTCTCACTATGATAGGCCACGTGGTGTCTATGCTGAGTGAGAACAATGCCCATAACATAGTATGAAGCATATGTCTTGATCTCAAAGGGTTGTTGCAAGTATGGTAGTGAAAGTACTAGAGCTGAGCACAAGCGCTTCTTCAAATCATCGAACACTTGTTGTTGGGACCAGCCCCATGCAAATTTCTTCTTACCACCACCCCTGTTTATTTGGTTGAGGGCCCATGCAATATGGGAGAATCGCAACATGAACCTGCAGTAGAAATTGGAAAGGCCCAAGAAGCTCCAAAGCTCAGTGAGTGTGGTTGGGGATGGCAAATCAAGGATGACTTGGATCTTGGCTGGATCCACATGTACTCCATGTTGATCAATGATGCAGCCCAGGTAATGGACCCTGTCCATGCTGAAGGATCATTTTTCCAAGTTGGCGTATATCTTGTGTTATCGCAAGGTGTGTAGAACCTGCTGAATATGCTACAAGTGTTTGGCCCCAGTCTTGTTGTAAATGAGAATGTCATCCAGATACACCACTACAAAATTATTGGTGAATGGTCACCGGATATCATCCATCATCCTCATGAAATTGGCTGGAGCATTTGTCAAACCAAAGGGCATGACCAACAATTTAAAAAGTCCTTCCTTTGAGTTGAAGGCGGTCTTCCATACATCTGTCTGTTCTATCGGGACCTGGTGGTAGCCAGAATTCAGATCAATCTTAC
>SNQJ01S0026815.1:0-34200 GCA_010110895.2 Picea sitchensis | reverse complement strand
GTGACCAAAGGGCATGACCAACAATTTAAAAAGTCCTTCCTCTGAGTTGAAGGCGGTCTTCCATACATCTGTCTGTTCTATCGGGACCTGGTGGTAGCCAGAATTTAGATCAATCTTACTGAAGTATTTGGCCCCCATGAGTTGATCAAGGAGGTTGTTGATTCAAGGAATCAGGTATCGTTTTCTGAGTGTGATTTTATTCAGAGCTCGGTAATCAATACAGAGTTGTCAGGTTCCATCTTTCTTTTGTACCAGCATGATTGGGCTCCCACAAGGTGATGAGCTGGGACATATGTGACCCTTGTGGAGTAGTTCTTGGATCTGTCGCTTGATCTCCTCATTCTATAACAAAGAGTGGAGATAGACCCGCCCATTGGGTAGCATCGTGTCGGGCATCAGATCGATGGGGTGCTTGACTTGGCATTCCATAGGTACCTCGGTAGGTGAGGAGAAGATATCTGAGTATTCTTCCATGACCTTATCTACTTTATTCTGCTGTGTGGAGAGGTGGACTGCAGAGACCCTGGATGTGGCTGTGATCTTTCACTTATTCTGAGAGCGAATCACGAAAAAGACAAACTTCTCCATCTGAGAGATGACCTTCCTGCATTGCTTAGCAGGGATCAAGGAAATAGCACTAGGTGGAACTGCCTTGGGTATCCTGTACAATTTCCTATTCAAAGTAATAATAACACTATGAGGCCTAGACTCATATACAACATGAAATTTCCATAAATAAGGTTGGCCCAAAAGAACATCAAACAATTAAAGAGGATAAACATCACACAATACCTCATCTTTGAAGGGATTGATGTCGTACGATAGTCGACACTATTGGCTGACACGGAGATCGCTTCCTTGGCGGAGCCATCTAATGGTGTAGGGTTGTGGGTGCGGCGTTGTCGGCAGGACTAGCCACTTGACGACCTCTTCTGAGATGAGGTTCTTCTGGCTACTACTATCAATGATGAAGTGCAACGGGGTGCCTTTTATCCACATCTATGAATGGAAGAGGTGCTCTCCTTCTTCTGGCTTATTTGGTTCACCAGGCTAGAGCTTGGTGGTAGAAATGGTGGCACTAGGTTCTGCGTCAATGATCCATCTTCCCCTTTCTGGTTTTGGCTCAGAGTCAGAATCTACATCTAATTCAGAGGATTTCACTTCGGCCACCAATGACTGCTTTGAGCAGTAGTCAATAATGTTATGCCAAGGGATCTTATGGAAGTTGTTAGCGTCAGAAGTCACTCCTGGATTGCTTGCAGGAGTAGAGCCCAACGCCCATCAGTTTTATGTCACGATAGTTTGTAATGGGTGATCAAATGGGTAGAGACTTGGGAAGATATCAATCTAACTCAGGGACTGGGTCTTGTATGTAAGTAACAAAGGAGGTCTTGATCTAAATTCAGTTAGTTAGTTGATTTAAAAATGAGCAGGTTGAAGACATGGTGAGAGGGGTGAAAAAACTACCTCAGGCAATAGACCTTTCAGTAGTTTGTAGAAGAAAAACTCTGAATGCAAGATCCTCTTGGTTCAGGGCTTCGAGAAACTGAAAGGGGGACTTAACTGGATCCTCCAATTCCAAGTCGTTCAGTGCTAAGAAAATCATAGAGACCAATTAGAAACAATACAACTGTTACAGTGATACAACTTACATCATCCTATAACAGTTACAACTCGACTGGATCCTCCAATTCTGAGCTACTCTAATACAGTGTAAACAAAGACGTGAAAGAAACTGACATTCATAAAGCAAGAAGTCTCAAAATTGCACACATAACCAGGAATAATAGTGCTTCATTAAATATTTACAACTGGGAGCCTTGCTCAACCATTGATGATTACAAAATACAAAGACTGAGTCTATATACTCAGAAAAATTCGCCTAACAGAGGCGTTCTCAGTCATCCAAGGCTTGGTGTCCCTTTAGCCAAATTCAGACGGGCACTCTTCATCAGACGCTACCTTAACTGCGCATGGCTCCTGCAAGGGGAGTAGCTGAGCCATTAAGTGTCGAGTTAGCATGTGTAGACCTCTCTGGCTAGTCGAGGATTCGACATGGTTTCTTCGGAAAAAACTGGTACACAGGACCCTCTCGGGAAGACATCTTGCCAGACCCTCCATACCTTACACTTAATGAATGAGGAGAGGTTTCAACCACCCCTTCTCACCTTCATTTACTCCAAGAAAAAACCAGGATTGAGGTCGAATCAGATGGCACCTGGAGATCGCGATGATCCCTACTGTGACCAAACTCGACGCCTTTGGCCCCTCTTGCACAACTCTTTTTATTTCCCAAGTGACCACGAGCTGTGACCCTATGTTTATTCTCAAAGGCGCTTTCAACATTCATGAATATGAAGAAGTTGATCTTTGCTTATCACAGTTGTGATGAGTGAAACGCCGACATGGCTTAATTTGGCGCCACGCGTCCCTCTCATATTTGACGGTCCTGAACTCACTCGACGATGTTGTGGGCCCCGGGTCCTGGACGCTCTTGGCACTTAGTGCCTCGGGGATATGAAGGAGCTTCTCCTTGATACTGCGGGCCCGACCCTGGGCGCTTTCGACACTTCAGGGTTCGGGGTTTCAAGACATAGAATGACATAGAACCCTCACCCTTCGAACTCCCAAATGTCGAAAAGCCGACATGACTAGATCTCATGCCACGTGTCCTTTGGATGGATGGTTGCTATCCATTGCTCTAATCTCAGCGTAACTCTGCTAACCACGATTTCCCGTCGAATGTCGATCTTCTCTTATGGATGAATCCAGACCATTGACAATATAGTCTCACCCACTTACTTGCTTGGAAGCCTAAAACGAGATTTTTCCGTGCTGCGCTCAGGCGCTTCTCGTGCAACTTGCAGACCTGAATACTCTTATGCCCAGGACAAGAAATGTTACTAACATTAGGCTTCATGGGGGATAGATTCGTCCCTGTGATTCTCTAAGGACTCATTTTGCAACTCCAGTGCCTTGCTGTTGGGCTATGGGGTCATTTATTTAAAACTTAAAGATGGAAAGAAAAACAATATTTACAACCGCGAAAGAGCCATGTGCGGCTCAAGAGAAAAATCTTTTTAGGAAATTCCCATTCACAGGGCCATTGAAAACTTCTTGATCCTTCAAATCTCGTACCTTGTAGCTGTTATTCGAGAATACTTCGGATACTTTGAAAGGCCCGATCCACAGGGCTTCAAATTTTCCGTGCTTGCCTTTATCTTGTTTAGGAGCATCCCATTTCAGTACCAGATCTCCTATCTGAAACTCTTCCTTCATGGCCTTCTTATCGAAAATCTGCTTGATCCTTTGCTGACGGTCCCGAGTTCTGCCCATTACCTGCTCCCTGGCTTGCTGGACCTCCACTAGCTGATGAATTCTTCTGATCATGTCATCAGTCTCCTCTTGATGATCCTGGAGGAATTTTTCTATAGGAATGGCTAAATGAGAAGGAAAAACAGCCTCTATTCCATAGACTAATTGGAAAGGAGAGATGCCTGTAGATCTCTTCGTGGTCACTCGATCGACCCATAGAGAAAATTTCAATCTTGAATGCCAAGCCTTCTTGTTGTCTTCCAACAATCTTTTGATGATCCTTATTAGGCTTTTGTTGGAGGACTCTGCTAAACCATTGCCCTGGGGATAGTATGGGGTGGAGTGAATCAGTTTGATCCTGAATTTCTCACAGAAGTTGGCTAACGACTCAGCCCTGAAAGAGGTTGCGTTATCAGTGAAAATCTTACTTGGGCAGCCAAATCTTGTGATGAGGTCTTCTGGGAATCCAATTATTACCTTGTGGGAAGCACTCCTGGTGGGGATAGCTTCAAACCACTTGGTGAAGAAATCGGTAGGAGTCAGGATCCATTTGTGTTGCCCACTGGAAGCGGGGTGAATTTGTCCAATGAAATCTAAGCCCCATTGCTAGAAAGGTCTTGAAACAATCACAGGATTTAACGACAAAGACTTGAGCTGTTTTTTTCCTGTAAATATTTGACATTTGGTGCAAGCTCTGACCCTTCTGCAGATGTCAGTGAATACGGTGGGCCAGTAGTATCTAGCCCTGAGGATTTTGTAGGCTATGGTTTTCCAGAAATGATTCCCTCCACATAGGCTATCATGAAATTCAACCATGATCCTTTCAGCCTCTTACGGATCTACACATGTCAAAAGCAACCCCAGGGGGTCTTTCCAATATAGAACTTGATCGATAAGGCATTATCTGACTGCTTTGAGCTTTAGAGCTCTTGCCTTGTTTCTTTGCAGGCCGTCTGGAGGCTGCAACTCTTGCAAAAAATATATGACATCCTTATACCAGGGACATCGAGCCAATGGGGGCTCCCTTTGAGGGTCTATTTCAGACAGCCGACCCTGCTGAATTCCTGAGAATTCGTTGATGAAACTTACCCCAAAATCTTGGCAATTGGCTTCAGCCAACAAATTGTCTAAACCTTGACCTTTGATCAATTTGGTAGGCTTTATTTCCAAGTCAAATTCTAGAATCTTGGCTATCCACTTACTCCTCCTCCCATCTATGTTAGGTTGAATAAGAATGTCTTTAACATCAACTGAGGGGACATAAGCGATGATTTTTTATTGCAGGACATAGATTCTAAATGCCTTGAGAGCCTTTACCAGGGCATAGTCCTGCTTCTCCATAGTGTCATACCTGACTTCGACATCCCTCAATGCTCGGCTGAAATAGGCAATAGGATACTCTAGCCCAACCTCGTTTGTTTGTAATAGAATAGCAGCCACCGTGTCAGGTGAGGGAAAGGAGAAAATAAGAAAATTCTTTGAATAATCGGAACTGATAAGAACAGGGGCTTCAGTCAGGGCCTTCTTTATTTTCTCAAAGGAATTCTGTGATTCAAAAGTCCACTTCACTTCATTTCCTTTCCTTAACATGGCTATTATAAGTTTTACCTCCTCAACAAAGTTAGGAACAAACCTCCTCAGAAAATTAATCTTACCAAGGAAAGATTGGACCTCCTTCCTGGACCTCAGGATTGATAAGGCTTGTATTGCCTCAACTCTGTTAGGATCGATCCTGACTCCTTTCGTTGATACTATGTGGCCTAGTAACTTTCCCTCCTACATGGCGAACAAAGATTTCTTGGGATTTAATGAAATGCCAAAACTCCTGCATTTCAGGAAAACCTTCCTGAGATGACAACAGTGTTCTTTATCAGATTTTGAAAATACTGTGATGTCATCCAGATAGACGACCACAAATTTATCCTTTTCCCCAATGAAAGCTATGCCCATGGCACGTTGAAACATTGCCCCTGCATTCATCAATCCAAAATGCATCTTGGCATACATGAATGTGCCCCATGGAGTGGTAAATGTCATCTTTTAATTGTCCTCAAGAAGAACAAAGACTTGATTGTAGCCAGAGAAACCATCGATCATGGACATCCTGTATGCTCCTGTTACCCTCTGCAGTATATGCTCCATATTTGGTAAGGGGTAGTTATCCTTTCGTGAGTCCCTGTTCAGGTTTCTGAAGTCTACACAGAGTCTGATTTCTCCATTCTTTTTCCTTACTGGTACCAAGTTGGCCACCCACTCTTAATATCTCAGTGGTACGATGATCTGGGCTTGTAGCAGTTTCTTCACTTCCCTCTCCATAATAGGCAGTAGCATAGGATTGATCTGTCTTAGCTTCTGCCTAAATGGCTTTGCCTCCCTTTTCAACGAGATTTTGTGCTCAATGACAGAAGTGTTATACGTTTTGAGATCTTCATAGGTCCAGGCAAACACATTAGCAAATTCCCTCAAAAGTCCAACGTATTCAGACCTCTTCTCCTTTGTCAGACTTCTTAACAATTTGACAAACTTGGGCTCACTCTCAGTGCCAATTATGCACTGAATAGTACCAGTGTCATCCTCCGAGATTTCCCCTTTTAATGACACATCATTTCTATAAAAAATCCTTTCCAAAGGAACCAGTCCCCTTGGAATATGGTTGCTGGGGAGCTGCACAATGTTACACTCTGTTGTTTTACTCAGAAACTTACCCCCATCAAGCTCGTCTTCAGAGACAGAGTCTTGGTCGATATGCATCTTTGAAAATTCTTCGACAGTCTCCAAGAATTTCTTGATCTCGAGATCATCCTCAAATACCTTCCAATGTTTGACGTTGTCAGGTATGGAGGGCCTGTATTTTACTTCCACATCATATCTCAATTTGGGTGGCAAGGGCACTTTGAAATTGCTTGCTGATGTAGCCAAGGAATCTGCCACTGTGTTCTTCTCTTTTGGGACAAAAGAAATGTTGAATGCTAAGAAGAAACAATCAATTACGTCCCATATTTCATTTCTGTAGCTTTTGAGTCGAGGATGCTTAGCCTGATAAGCGTTTCTAATTTGTTGGACCACCAACTCTCCATCTCCGAACACTGCTACTCCTTGAATTCCCATTTCCCTTGCGGCTCTTAATCCTAGGACAAGAGCTTCATACTTTGCCACATTGTTGGTAGCTTCAAATTCTAATTTGTATGACAGAGACATGGTTTCCTGAGAAGGTGACACAAAAAACACCCCCGCTCCAGTGCCTTCCCTGGAAAAGGCTCCATCAAAGAAAATTTTCCAGACGGGGGTGATGGAGGGAGGAAATTTATGGGAAGTGGTGGGTGGATTTCTGAGTTTTAGAGGAGGCTCGGGAGCATTAGTGATTTGTAGTACACTGGAACCTAAATCAATGTCCAAGGCAAAAATGGGATGGTTGGTAGGGTTGGCCTCATCACTAATTATATAGGCCAGTTGGGCTTTCTTGTATAGCCTCCTATGTTCTCCTCCAAACACTGGGATAGTAGCATATGTGAGGTCCATATGCAAAGTTCCCCCCATTATTTTTATCCAAGATCTTGATAACAACATACCGAACTTGGGGGGGACATCAGCCACTACAATATCCATGACCACACTTTTCATGGGCAAATGAAACAAGGTCACGACTAGGTCTTTGATAACTTCTAGACATTGAACTTTTCTGGAATCAAAGGAATAGAGGTCATGATAGGCTCGGGTGACTTCTAGCCCTAACTCTTCCATGACAATTTTGGGCATGAGGTTGTGAGAAGCCCCCGAATCCATCAAGCAGTTGTGCAGTACCTTGTCATGTATGTTCAAGGAAGTGTAGAAGGGAGGGGATGCGTCATACATGTCTTCTACCATAGGACCTAGAATAACTGCAAGCTTTTCATCTTGCAAATTGATGGAGTTTATGGGAAGGCATGAGACCTCAGACTGTAAAAGCTCATAGAAGAATTTATTGAACCCTTCATGTTTAATCAATTCGGTCAGGGGCACAAGGATTCTGATCTTTTGAATTTCATGCTCGAAATTAAAATAAGATGTAAGCTTTGGGATTTCTCTTATTTTGGGAACATGACTCTGGACTATGGGAGAAAGGGCTTGGGCCTTCTTACCTCTGTGACTATCTTCTACCTCAATAGTAGGTTTCTCTATTCTAGTGGACTACTCAGGAACATTGGGTGCTACTGTCTTTTTCTTGGACCGTAGATCATACCTGCCTTGGCTGCCACTAGCCTTGTCTCCCTTGCTTAGTTCATTTAGCTGACTATCCATGAGAGACTTCAAGTATGATGATTGAGTGAGATGAGGAAAAGGAGGAGTGTCTCCGAAGCAATGGATTTCAGGATCAAGCTCATCTGTTTCCCCTTCTTCTTCCTCAGCCATAAAATTATTTTGAAAAGGGTCCTGAATTTTTTGGTCTTCTATGTCTCTTCCCATCTCTCTTTGCATAGTCAGGGAAGTAATATTGTTTGGCCTCCTAAAAACTCCTTTGTTTTTGGAATTTGGAGGGCCCCTGTATGCTTGCCTCCCCTCCACCTTCATTCTCTCCATCTCTGCAGACAGATACTTCACCATCTTGGTCAGTTCATCCACTTGAGGGTGGGGCACCGATGGGCCAGAAGTTGAGGTTTCCGATCTTCCCTTTCTTCTGTCTTTGTCAGCCTTGTTCCTTAGTCTATCAGATGTTAATACATTGGATTCCACTTCTATGGCCGCATATTTTATTTGAGCTAAGGAGGTGGTTCTTCTTTCTCTCAATAAAAGATAGAAATCAGGGCCAAACGCACTAGCATAAGAAATCTTGGCCGAGGCTTCTGAGGGTTTTATTTTGGCAGGAATTTTATTATACATCTTATTGAATCTTTTGGAGAAGTCAGAGATAGAATCTCCTTCCATCTTCTTCAAAGACCCGAACTTTGTCATGTAATACATGAAATCCTTCCTATCTCCCCATTGCCTCAGGAAAGCACTATCCAGGGCTTCAATCCCAACAATAGATCCGAGGGCCAATCCTCTAAACCACTTCCTCACCTCACCATCTAGGCTAAAGATGAAGACTCTCATCCAGACATATTCATTTTCAATGTTCAGGTTGTATGCATAACTGTAGAAAGAATCCAGGTGCTCTTTCGCAGTTATGTCCCCTTCCCCAGTGAACTTGGGCATATACTTCAAGTAATCTCCAGCAGCGAGAGGATTCATAGGATGGGGTAGGATTAAGGGAGCATATCTGGCAGTGACTATGGCATCCATTCTATTTAGAGGGGGATTAGCACCAGCCATAGGAATATTAGGTGGAGGAGAACTTGGAGGAGAAGGAGTTCGTGAAGGGGCTACTGGGAATGAGTCTCAACGTGGAATGGGAAACAAAAGGGGATTTAAAGAGAAGGCTAACGGGCTCAAATCAGTAGATTCTCCTCTTTGTGCAGAAGTGGCAACAATAACAAGAGGAGGAGTGGAAAAGATAGGAGTGGGGAAATCTTCTGCAGTCCTGGGTCTATGCCAAAGCACAGCTTCAGAGGAGAGGGGAGTGACAAGGATTTCTCCCTCCAATCCCAGACCAGGAGGGGAAAACTCAGTAGGAACACTCCTGAAATTCAGGAAATGGGAAACCTCTGAAAGAGGTCTGTTAAGAAACTGAGGAGGAGAAAATGGAGTTCCTACAAAAGGAGATGGCAGATTACCCAGTTCGGCAGTGGAAGCTTCCTCTTCAGAGGCCTTTCCTTTTTTGAGAACCACCTCTGGATCAGTTTTAGGTGTAGATAGAGGCAGCTGAGGATGGGACCGTGTGTGTCTGCCTCTGAAAGCCACAATTAACATGGTAGGTTCGCCACAGTGGAGTCATCACAATGGAGTCACCAGGTGCACAGTAGCAATCTTCAAAGGCTCTGTTACCTGATGCACCTTCAGAATCAGAGGCTCAATGTCGTTCAATTCCAGGGAAAATTTTCAACTTCGTCCCCGGCAACGATGCCAGAAATATTAGTGTCAGAAGTCACTCCTGGATTGCTTGCAGGAGTAGAGCCCAATGCCCATCATTTTTATGTCACGATAGTTTGTAATGGGTAATCAAATGGGTAGTGACTCAGTAATATATCACTCTAACTCAGGGACTAGGTCTGGTATGTAAGGAACAAAGGAGGTATTGATCTAACTTCAGTCAGTGAGTTGATTTAAAGATGAGCAGGTTGAAGACTTGGTCAGAGGGGTGAACAAACTACCTCAGGCAATAGACCTTTCAGTAGTTTGTAGAAGAAAAACTCTGAATGCAAGATCCTCTTGGTTCAGGGCTTCGAGAAACTGAAAGGGGGACTTGACTGGATCCTCCAATTCCAAGTTGTTCAGTGCTAAGAAAATCACAGAGATCGATTAGAAATAATGCAATTGTTACAGTGATCCAACCTACATCATCCTATAACAATTACAACTCGACTGGATCCTCCAATTCTGAGTTGCTCTAATACAATGTAAACAAAGACGTGAGAGAAATTGACATTCATAAGGCAAGAAGTCTCAAAAGTCCACACATAACCAGGAATAACAGTGCTTCATTAAATCTTTACAACCGGGAGCCTTGCTCAACCATTGATGATTACAAAATACAAATACTGAGTCTATATACTCAGAAAAATTTGCCTAACAGAGGCGTGCTCAGTCATCCAAGGCTTGGTGTCCCTTCAGCCAAATTCAGATGGATACTCTACGCCAGACGCTACCTTAACTGTGCATGGCTCCTGCAAGGAGAGTAGCTGAGCCATTAAGTGCCGAGTTAGCATGCATAGACCTCTCTGGCTAGTCAAGGACTCAGCATGGATTCTTTGGAAAAAACCAGTACATAGGACCCTCTCGGGCAGACAACTTGCCAGACCCTCCATACCTTACACTTAATGAATGAGGAGAGGTTTCAACCACCCATCTCACCTTCATTTACTCCAAGCGAAAACCAGTATTGAGGTTGAATCAGATGGCACCTGGAGATCACGATGATCCCTACTGTGACCAAACTCGATGCCTTTGGACCCTCTTGCACAGCTTTTTTTATTTCCCAAGTGACCATGGGCTGTGACCCTGTGTTTATTCTCAAAGGCGCTTTCGGGGTTCGTGAATAGGAAGGAGTTGATATTTTCTTATCACAGCCCCGATGAGAAAAACGTCGAGATGGCTTAATTGGGTGCCACGCATCCCTCTCATGTCTGACGGTCCTGAACTCACTTGATGATGTTGTGGGCCCCGGGTCCTGGATGCTCTTGGCACTTCGTGCCTCAGGGATATGAAGGAGCTGCTCCTTGATACTGCGGGCCTGACCCTGTGCTCTTTCGGCACTTCAGGGTTCGGGGTTTCAATATGTAGAACGACATAGAACCCTCACCCTTCGAACTCCCGAATGCCGAAAAGCCGACGTGACTAGATCTCACACCACGTGTCCTTTGGATGGACAACTGCTATCCTTCGCACTAATCTCAGCACAACTCCGCTAACCGCGATTTCCCACCGACCCCCGATCTACTCTTATGGATGAATCTGGACCATTGACAATATAATCTCCCCCGCTTACTTGCTTGGAAGCCTAATACGAGATTTTTTTGTGCTGCGCTCGGGTGCTTCTCGTGCAACTTGCAGACCTGAATACTCTTGTGCCCAGGACAACAAATGTTACTAACAGAAGCCGCACCACTTCCCAGTATCTTTCTTTGTTTTTCTGGTGTCCTTCTTTACTTGCGACTTGGACTGGTTGTACTGATACTGTCCATGTTTTCTCTATCCTTTGTTCTATGGGTTTTTTTTTTTTAAGTAAAAAAGGGTGTTGCCTGCTATATTATATTAACAAAAAGATACAAAAAGATACAATGGTGCCTTAGCCGCCAAGTGTGCCACCATTTTATCGGAAACCAACACAACTTGGGGCTCATATGTTCCTTCTGGATAAAAAACAAAATATTGTTTCGCCATCTGTCCTGCCCGAAGGAAACCAGGATAGATGGCCATGCATCATCTTAAGACTGTTTAAGGAATTACAAAGAGCTTTGTTATAAGCCTGGACTTGACTCTGAACATCAATATATAAAGGAAAAGGGAGCTCCAACATGGCTGGAAGTAAAAGAGAAAACCAGACTGAAATTGACTAGATCAAATACCCGGTGTCCTGTCGTCCTCGTCCTCCTGCCACGCTGCTCTGGCCTGCATGACAAATGGTTGGGCGCACGTTGGGAATTTTTGATTTGCTGGGGCATTGGAGTACGCATCCAAAAGCATATCCAACCATTGTCCCATTAGGAGGGCCCTATGCTCCTGGTCTTCCATTTTTCCTCGTAGTTCAAACACTAGATCCAAGTGTGTCGCATGGAGGAAGGGTGGTGGGGCACCAGTATGTCCATGCACGGCTCAGTTGGGAGTTGGCGCTGGGTTTTCGTCACCCTCACCCGGAGTGACCTTCATTTCCCTTGTAGCTGCCTCACTTGGAATAACTGCCTCTGTGTCTGTGTTGCCCACACCCTTGTCCATGGATGCTATTGCTTTATGGTGCTCAATTACCGCGCAGGTCTTCTGCGAGACCAAATCCATGTAAGGAACTTCCTCGACATAACACATTGGGAATTCCTCGCAGAGCCACCCCCTCGTGCTGCCTCTTGCCTAAGGTTCCAGGGCAGTCAAAGTGTTTTCCATGTAAGGCACTTCCTTGACATAACAGGTTGGTAATTCCTCATCAAACCTCCCCATCATGCTACTTCTGGCTTGAGTTTCAAGTGCAGTTGGAGTATTTTCTTCCTGCGTAGTGCCTGTGGGATGCCAATTATCTGGAGGGGTTTGAGCGTGCTCCTCCGTCGCAGCCTCAATTGCATAAGCTTAGAGTGAGAGACGTGTTGCCTGTGCTCTTTGACGAAGAATAGAGTTGGCCAGCGAGAGTTCTCTTTCCAAATGTTGTCTCCTTTGGCGTTCAACAGCATGGGTGTACCAAGATGACCCCCAACGAGGTTTTTCTCACTCCCTAGGCATCGTGGGGAAGGAGTGGGTATCGAACGCACCAGGTCTCAAAAAATTCGGAAGGATGCAGAGAAAAACGCACCAGAGCTCACAAACGACGAAAAGTTGGAGAGCAAGAATGATCTGAATGTGACCATGCCTCCTCGCTTTCACAAGCTTGTGGGATGACTAAACATGGCTTCACATTAAATCTTCCATAGTAAATGCTTGCAGGGCTATCCCTTTCCCGCAAGGGAGAAGTCGCTCACCCGGAGGTTGGCTATAATGGCATGCTTCCATTGCTAATGTTGAATAGATGGGGAGCAGTCTGCCACATTTAATATGAGTCTAGCCGCTATACCAAGTGGCGGTGCTATGCAACGTGTCACCCCATCCAGGGCTGAGGCATCCCTACTAGCAAAGTATTTTCATCGCCTCGAGAGTTTAGTACATTCAGAGAAATTGGCTTTCCAGTGGATGAGTTCTGACTTGGTATCGACTCCCGCATTAGCCAGGCAGTCTGCTACTTTGTTTGCTTCTCTTTTCACATGAGAAGGGACTATGGTGAGGTTGGGGTGGATGAGAGCTCCAAAGTATTCCATAAGTCTCGAAAGCCTCCAGATGGGAGAGATTCACAGTGGATGTTCTCTATGAAGAATTTTGGTGATAATATGAATGATGATATGAGAGTCTCCCTCCACAATGACCTTTTGGTGTTGATTGTGAGTCGCAACCTTGAGGCCTCAAATAAGGCTTAGAATCTCAGCAAGATTGTTTGTGTTTTCACATAGGAAGCCTACCACCAAATGTATGATCTCGCCAGTATGGTTCTGAAGGACTAAGCCGAATCCTTCCGATCCTAGGTTTCCCCTTGAGGTGCCATCAAAGTTTATCTTAATGAAACTTGGTGGAGGGGGGGTCCATCTTGTCAGGATGTTGGGATGGCTTCCTTTTTCCTTCATAAGGGTGTGAAAATGAATGTTTATATTCCATCTTTTGAGAATATTGTTCTCCTTGGGAGTGCATTGTATATATTCAGGGTTCTACGGTATGTTGTTCACCGTTTCTCATATTAACTTCTCAACCCATTCCCACTTGGTAGCAGGAGGGGAAGTTTTCGAATGAAAGATTCTTTTTCTTCTTTATTTCCAAATTGCCCATAAAGTGAACCCAGGGAGCAGCTGCCAAATGTGTTCAAGAATTAGGTTGTGGAAGAAGATTGTATCCTAGTTCTCAATTGTGTCCCTGATATTGCTCCTATTTCTATTAGTGCGTTTCATTGCTTGGGCTCCCCAATCCCAAATATGTTGACTGTAGTGGAATTTGTTGAAAAGATGTTCCAGGGTTTCCTCTCTCTAATGACATAGGGTGCACCTAGAAGGACCTATAAAGCCTCTTTTTAAGAGATTATCCCAAGTGAGGATTCGATTTTGAGCTATGAGCCATAGGAAAATTGAAACTTTGGGCCAAAGGATACCATTCCAAATTTTGCTCCAGATGATTTTTGGGTCTTGATTTTGGTAGTTCCCCTGCAGGTAATAGGCTTCATTAACTGAAAAAATACCTTTGGTAGAGTGTCCCCATCATAGGATGTCCATTCCATCTTTGATTGGTATTTTCTTGTGGGCAACATATGCTTGCCATGCTTGGAGATCCGTTTATTCTATGAGCTATAATTCTGATCTCTTGGTTTTCCATTATCGCTAGCACTAGTTCCTGTGAATCAGATTCCAAAGATCTCTAACTCTCCGAAAAATATTCGGATGGAGCTTCTGTTTGAGCGGATTGAGATCTTCCAAGTCGCAAAGGGGAGGTAGCTGCTACCACAAGTCCTGCCAAAATAGTGTGCTTTTTCCATTCCTTACTTCCCAGAAGGCATGCCTTTGAATGAGAGGGCGATTTTTCCAAGCCGTGTTCCAGATGTTGGATCCTCGGATATGGTCATTGAACCTGATTAACTAGTCGGCTTGTGTATTTGGGACACACTTTTGTTTCCATATTTGTGCCCAGAGTTCCATCATATGTTGTAACCATCTCCACCACATTTTGGCTACCATGGCTTGATTGAGATTTCCCGGATCACGTAGTCCCAGCCCTCCAAAATTTTTGGGCTTGCATAGCCTATCCCAGCTAACTAGTGCCCATTTTTTATTGGCTTGGTGGTCGTGCCAAAAGAAATTTATTTGAAGGGCCCTGATTGCTCGAATTACCTATATAGGTGCTTCCAGAGCAGTGAAGAGGTAGGTGGGCAGGGCTTGCTGGACTGACTTGAGGAGCACCAGTCTGGCAGCAATATTAAGAGGTCTGAAGGTCCAATTGCTTAACCTGTGGGAGATGGAAAGGAGAAAATTGTCCCAAGAAATGGAACACGTCGGCTCCCTTGTGAGGGGTATGCCAAGATAAATGGAAGGAAGGGAGCTCTTAGGTATTCCTAAAAGTCTGGAGATATGGTTCTGTACTGCAATTGGCATACTGAAAAAATAGAGCTTAGATTTGCCCAGATTTAAGAGCATGCCTGAGGCTTCCGTAAAGTCAAAGAGAATGGAGTTTAGATTGGTGGCTTCACGAGCTATGGGGTAATTCATTAGTAATGTGTCATCGAAAAATTGATTGTGCGAAGGTGCTGGATGGATGTTATGAAGGGGCATTCCTTTGAGGGAGCCTTCTAGAATTCCCGCCTTGATGTAGCACCCTAGACTTTCGGCCATGGGAACAAAGAGGAAGGGAGATAGAGGGTCACCCTGTCTAATTCCTCTGGTAGAAGAGACGGGTTGGGAGGGTATCCTATTAACCAAGATGGAGAAAAAGGCTGAGGAGGTAAGCTTGAGAACCCAATTGACCCAAAGTTTGTCAAAACCAAAGGACTCCAGCATGGATCATAAGTATTGCCATCTTACTCTATCAAACTTACAAGAAGGGTCTCCCTCAAGTATTGGCATTATGTTTTCTTGCATTGTTGGGTCTCCCTCAAGAAGGGTTTCTGCTACTAGGAAGCAGTCTAAATGGAAAGCTACGTGCTGGTGGCCAAAGCGCTGATTGGACCAAGTGAAAATTCCATTTTAGGTTTCAATATCCACCATGTTTAACTGATCTATGAGGGTTTTGAACTTAGCACTGTCTTGCTCCAACCTTTTGGTTCCTCTAGTTTTCTCCTCCAGTGTTAGGATCATGTTGACGTCATCGCCCATGACCCAGTTGGGTGTATTCAGTAGAGTTTTGGCATGCTATAGTTTTTGTATGAAGCTTTCCTTKCTTTGTGCGCTCTGCGGTCCATAGACGTTTGTGATGGCTCCTTCCTTGGTAAATCCTGTTACTGTGAAGTAAGTCGTGAGAGTGCCTGTCGTGGAGAAGGGTTTTTGCAATGTGATAGTATGAAGGTTCCAAAGAATGGCTAACCCTCTGGAAGCTCCCATGGAGTCTTGATGGAAGAAGTCGCAGCCCCTCCAGCTTCTTCGGAAGATGTTTTCAGCTTCTAGTCCCGCACATGTTGTTTCTTGTAAGAGTAGAACATCTGGGTTTTCAGCTTTGATGCAAGCTCGGAGGATCCTTTGCTTGGATCTACCATTGAGCCCTCTAATGTTCCAAGTGATTATATTCATCATGAAGAAGGAGGGAGGTATCCCTCTGATATCCTTTGAATCTGTCCTAAGTTAATCATTAGGTTTCCTACTTCTTTGATAAGCTGGTGGGCTATTTTGCGCCCCCTCCTTTTGTTTTCCTTGTTTGCCCACTTAGGTTTTGTGCTTGGGTCTACGGTTATGCCTAGTCTTGCCATAGATCCTTCTATGGAGTTTGTGAAAACTTTATGGAATTTACGGAGTTGGTCCACATAAATGTGTTGCAGGTCTTTTTGGTTGAGAGCTTCCTCCATATTTTCTAGGTCTATATCCTCCAGATCTGTTTCATCCAACTTCATCGTGGTGTCTCCGTCTATTCCTGTTTGAGTGGCTTGGGTTGTTCCTTTGGTTTGAGTCAGATTGGGTTCCGTTGGGATTTTCCCCTTCGCCTGGGTTTTCACTTGATGAGGGTTTTGTATTTCCTCCTCTTCTGGCAGCTGAGTCAGAACGTCATAGGAAATTTTGGTTGGGACTTTTGAGGCCGTGCTCTGGTTTTGTTTTCTTGGTGGATTTTTCTTTCCAACCTGTGACGTTGGTGAAGCCATATTTTTTCTTACTATCACCAGCCTTGGCACTTGGAGTACTCAGGGGGAAGTCTCTGAAGAGGTGGTCGTTCTCGTGGCACTTTCTGTAGTGAAAGGGGATGTGTTCGTAATCGATTGTTTGATTCCAATCTTCGTCCTGATACTCTAGAGTGATTGATCCTGGAAAGGCCTTTGAGATGTCCATATAAACACAGATGTGGGCATATGGGGTATACTTTCTCATCTTTGTAGCTTCCGATTATTTTACATAGCACCCAACTGTGTTCCCGATACCCATGAGTATTTCTTCCAGCCATAACTCCTGGGGCAGTGAGTACAGACGTATCCATACTGACGCCATTGTAAATTCCTCCTTCTCTGGGCTGAATCTGTCTGTCCAAAAGCACAGAAACAATCCTGCTGAGTTGTAGAAGTACGGTCCATTATCGAAGATTCTATCCTTGTCTTCAAGGTTGTACATGATTATTGTGAAGAAGCCCTTGGAGATAAGCTGAACTTCGTAGTCTCCTTTGGGGTTCCACTAGTCCTTGATCCAGTGTGTGAGGTCACGTTCAGTTGGCCATAGGCCTAAGAATTTGTCGATTAGGGCATGCTCCATCATAAACTGAGTATGCTCACCTACTCATGTTGATCTGATATGATAATGAGGGGGTTTGTCCATTTGCAGAATACACTTTCCTGGTTCCCATCCTCGAGAATCTTTTGGATGAGACGTACTGGGTTCTACATCCATTTCTTTCCTAAGCCCCTGTTCCTGAGTGAAAAGATGGTCTCGGAGATGCGGCGGTGGCTTGAATTTGGGTCTTTTGGCATGGGTTCCCTTCCTGTCATTGGCCGTAACATCACTGTACGAGTGGGGTTTCCCCCCCTCTTCCGGACTCATCCTGGTTGTTCAGTCGTCTCGTGGTGCCTTCACCCAGGCAGCTTAGTCTGTTGGCTTGGAGCAGTTGTGTCAGTGCACGCAGCGAGTGTGCCTGAGGTGTTATGGAGCCCTATGATTTCCTGGTGCAGTCCCCTTTGTTCTATGGGTTGGGGTCATCCTTTCCTAGATTTTGTTGTGAGGGGTTCCTAGGCCCAAATTGTCGCGTCTTTTGTTTGAGCTTATGCTCGATTTTGACGACATATCGGTAGGCCGTGCCCAAGGATGAGATGTCTAGAAATTCCATTTTGGTCTGGATATATCTATGAAGAGAACCACGATACTTGAGCACCAGATGTCACTCTGAATCTTTGATACCCAGCTTGGTGCACAAGGTATGGAAGATATTTTTTAAATCTGGCATTGCTTGGTCTCTTTCTTGCCGCAGTGTGGTCCATTTGGTATACAGGTCGTCATAACTTCTGACAAGGTAGTATTTTTCCTTAATAGCATCCCTGAAGTATTACCAGGTGGTCACGACTATAAATAATGAGGGTTCCTCTGTTTCCTTTTTCTCACAGAAAGTTTCCCACAAATCTTTGACATGGGGAACGGCTTTGAGGAGCGCAAAAGTAATCTTTTCTCTATTCGAAAAGTTATGGACAGAAAAATACCCTTCTAGTAGATTCAATCACTTGTCTACAACATCTATGTCTATATGACCTTCAAATATAGGAATATCGAAGTTTATTTGTACCTTGAAGGGGGCGGTGCCTCCGCTCGAAGAATATGCATCGCTTGTTGGTAGCCGTTGAAGGATTTGCGTGAAACTATCCATCATCTCATTCATGTGTTGAGTGAGGGCTTCCTCAATCAACAGTTTGAAAGGATCTCCCGAGGTCGCTTGGGAGTGCGAGATATTTTTCCCTCAGGAGAAACAAGCTCTAGACCCAACTCTTTGTACTCCGACCTCATTGGGGACATGCATTAAGATGACAAGGAGTAGACCGCTCTGATACCACTGATTTGGATTTTATGAGTAGAACAAAATGACTACAGATTGTTAATAGGTGCTTAACACAAAATAATAGAGATACAGTAAAACTGATTTTCTATTCAATAACAAAATAAGCTGAAACTATAAAATGCAGCGGAAACAAGCTTGTTGGAATGGTGGCAGTTTAGCTGTGAGAAGAGATGTGACGGCTGCACTCATTCACAAGAAGATGATTAAAATGAGGCTGGGAAGGCCTTTTTATAATAAGAAGGAATGTGAAAAACCATATACATCCAAAAACCTAACCCTAGGAGATGAAGCGCCAAAAGTCACGTGGGCCCCGTTTGGGTAAGTTAGTACATCAACTTCTCGGGGTCGTAACTTTTGCATACGATCTCCATTTTAGTCGTATGATAGCCCGTTGGAAAGGTATCGTTGAGGAGATTCATTTTAGGTGAAATAACAAAGGAACTAACATATTTCAAACCTGTTTTCTAAAAAAAAAACATCGTTTAGGGCCTCAAAACGGCTCCGGAAATGAAAACTGCTAAAAATAGTAAATTACCAAAATTGCCAGAAAATTGTTTTGAGCCAATTGGAAAAGGTGGGTGGCCACCTATATCCACCTAGATCATTTTTCCAGTACCGTTTGCTTTGACATCCAATTGTTCGACTGAAAAATATTTTGGCCGAAAAGAGTTGGCTTTCGGCCGAAAGAATGTTAGTAGGAATTTTGGAAACCCAATTCTCACAAAATTGTTACCCAACTTCATGATTTTACCCTAACAAGAGGTACACATATACATTAATACACAATTTCTATTAATGAGCAAAATGTACAAAACTGTAGAAATTCAGAGTGAAAGACTCACTAGAATGGTGACAACTTATCTCTGAGAATATGATTGTTACAATGAGGCTCCAAATGAATTTTTTAAGATAAATAAAATCCAAAACCCTAACCTCGAAAGATGAAAAACTAACAATTTTGTGGACCTCGTTTTGGATGGTTTGGTGTACCAACCTCCTGGGGGCGTAACTTTGGCATACGATATTCATTTGGGGTGCATGATAGCTCGTTAGAAAGGTATTAGCGAGGATATTCTTTTCGGGGAATAAATAAAATCCTTTTGTTATCATTGAGGTTCCCGATCAATAAAAATCATCGTTTAGGCCCTCAAAATGGCCCCAGAAGTTTAGGAACCAAAAAACTGCTAAAAATAGTAAGTTTCCAACAAACAATTTTGAGCTAGTTGGAATAGGTGGGTGGACACTGATATCCACTTGGATCAATGTTCCCTCCTTAGGAACCAATGGAATCCATTGTGTTTAGTTCCTGGGGGAGAGGGGAAATCTCTTGTTGAATATTAACCTTGGTGAGTTGCTTGCCTTACTGGAGAAGTTGTGATGCTTGGTTTGTGGTAGGTTAATGAGAACCTGATGAGATGACTATGTGTAGAAGGAATATTTGTGGTTTTCTTTGATCTTTTTGACCTGATTCTACTGGATAGAAGGTTCTTGGACTGAGGCTACAATGGTTGTAGTGTCCTTTTGTTCACCTTTTGAACATATTGTGATAAAATGAATTTTGTAGTATGAGATACTACCTTGTGGCATTGTTTAGGTGAGATAGTAGTTTGAACTACCTCTGGTATCCTGTAGAGATGAGCCCCCAGAGTAACAATGAAACTATGGGGTCGAGACTCATAAATAGCATGGTTCTTCCACATATACAGCTAGCCCAAAAGAACATCATAGACATTCTGCGGGGAAACATCACATAATACATCATCCTTGAAGGGTTGGATACTGTATGATAGTCAACACTGATGGCTAACAGAGAGACCTCATCCATGGTGAAGCCACCCGATGTTGTATGGTTGTGGGTGTGTTTTTTTCGACAATCCCAACTGTTTGACAACCTTTACTAAGATGAGGTTCTTCTAGATTCCGTTATCAACAATGAAATGAAACAGGGTCCACTTCACCCACATCTGTGAATGAAAGAGATGCTCCCTCTATTTAGGATCTGCAAGTTCTTTTGGTTGAATTATTGTCGTCGTGATAGTAGCAGTGGGGTCTGCGTGGATGATTTGTCTTCTCCCATTATTTTATGAATTAGATTATGAATCGAGGTTTGGCTCCTTTTCTTTTATCTCGACCACCAATGATTATTTTGCGTGACATTCATCAGTATTGTGCCAAGGGATTTTATGGAAATCACACTACTTCCCAGTGTCCTTCTTTGTCTTTTTGTGACCCTTCTTTTCCTATGGCTTAGACTAATTTTCATGAGGCTCTTATTTAGGGCCATATTTATCATACTTCGGTTGTTGTGGATTTGCAGATCCAAACTCTCATTTGTTCTCGTTCTTAAATTTCTTATCAATTTTAACAACATATCGATATGAAACTCCTAGTGATGAGATGTCCAGGAAATCAATTTCGGTTTGGATGTACCTAAGTAGAGCCTTGTGGTATTTTAGAACCAGATGTCGCTCAGAGTCTTTGATACCCAGCTTGGTGTGCAAGGTATGGAAATAATTTTTGAACTCCGACACTGTTTGGCCCCTTTCTTTCTGCAGTGTGGTCCATCTCATGTATTGATCGTCATAGTTACTAACAGGGTAATATATATTGTTCCTTGATCGCATCCAAAAAAAAATCCCAAGTGGGCTCGGTCCCATATATTCCAGACTCATCTGTGGAAATTTTCTCCTAGTATTTTTCCCACCAATGTTTGACATGGGGGAGAGCCTTAAGGAGTGCAAAGGTGATATTTTCCCTGTCAGAAAAATTGTGAATAAAGAAATAACCTTCTAGCATATTTAACCATTTTTCTAGGGAATCGGCATCTATCTAACCCTCAAATACAGGAACATAAAAATTGACTTGTACCTTGAAAGGAGAGGTTCTTCTAAAGTGGTCACTTGTTGAATACATGACTATTGTTATCGACAGGTGTTGAAGGACGTGGGAAAAATTCTCCATCATTTTTTCCCTCTGTCGCATGAGAGATTGTTCAAGCAACATATTAATAGAATTTTTTGTTTCATCGTTTTTATTTTCTTCCACCATGGAGGGTTTCTTGGGAGTGCGAGATGGATTTTACTCAAGAGAGACAAGCTCAAGAAAATACTTGCTATACTCGAACCTCGTCGGGGACATGCACTTAAAATGATCAAGAGAAACCTTCTCTGATACCACCGATCCAGATTATATTCGGCACAAAATGAGAGTGGATATATAACACAGAAATATACAAAGATATTTCAAGATATATAATAAAAAATGTACATCGGATATATAACAAGAGACACATATATATAGTAATACACAATTTCTATTAATGAGCGAAATGTACAAAACTATAGAAATATAGAGTGAAAGACTCGCTAGAATGGTGGCATATTATCTCTGAGAAGAGATGTGATGTCTACTCAAATTTGTAAGAATATTATTATTACAATGAGGCTCCAAAGGCCTTTTTTAACATAAAAAAAATCCAAAACCCTAACCCCAGAAGATGAAAAGACAACAATTTTGTGGACCCTGTTTTGGGTAGTTTGGTGTACCAACTTCTTGGGGGCATAAATTTGGAATATGATCTCCATCTGGGGAACCTAATAGCTCATTGGAAAGGTATCAACGAGGAGATTTATTTTTGGAGCTCAATGAGAGCCTTTAGCTATCATTAAGGTGTCCGATTGTGAAAAATCATCATTTAGGGCCTCAAAATGGCCCCGAAAGTTTAGGAACCGAAAAACTGCTAAAAGTAGTAAGTTGCCAACAAAATGTTTTGAGCTAGTTGGAATAGGTGGGTGGGAACCAATATCCACCTAGATAAATCCACAAATTCATAATATTTAAAATCTCCTTTCGATAACTACAAGGCTTTCCTTGGACTGGATATTTGTTGTTGAGTTTAGTTCCCTCAGAATGTGATAAAAAGAGAGCCACTCGAATGAGCTTATTTGATATTGTTAGGATATTTAGACACTTAGGATATAGTTAAGATCCACTTGGTGTAATTTTTTGTTAGTTAAAAGTGTGTTTCTTTAGTATTCATTAGTATGCATTTGTAGTTAGGAAATCCGACAGTCACGATATGTTTCCGACATAGAGTGATCCGACGATTCATATTCTCCTCGATCTTAACGAACATTGATCCGTGACTTAACACCCTATTGGTCCATGATATCTATTTAAAGAGCATGGAGGGTCATTTGTCGATGATCGATTGTGAGAAAATCTCTTGTAAATTCTCTCTGTAATCTTTTTCTTTTGCATTAATAAACTGTTCCAAGTGGTCGCATTCCCTGGGGTCATGGATGTTTCCCCATAGGGGTTTTACCACGTGAAAAAAATTAGTGTGTTGACCTTTGATATGGTTATTTGAGTGGTTACTGAAGGTTTTCATCCTCTGTTGGAATACTTGTGTTGTCGAACATGGTATCAGAGCCTGTTTGAAGATCCGCTCATGTTGTAGATCGAGATCGTGAAGACGAGTTGCATCATATCCATTTTCTATCATTTCTGTACAGTTTTTGGTTAAGAGGATTGTTCCATTGTGTCCGAAGTGCTCATTTCAATTAGGAAAATTTTCGTTTCACTCGAAAAGGTTTCTATTTTCCCACGATACGACCATTTCAGTCAGATCCGGAGGTATAAAGCCTGCATACACATTTTTAAAATTTTGTAGAGTATTGTTTTGGTTTTATATTTTTTTTTTTTGGGGTTTCTACTCTTTTAGATATGTGTATCCTCTTTGCCCCAACCATATACGATCTCATAAAATCAGAAACAGATAGGAAAAGGCTCATCTTCCGGATAAGATAACCAAGATCCAACCCTTGTTGTCATTGAGAAGCGAAATTGTTTTCTTGTGTGAAAATAGTTTTTTTTTAGCATGCTCTCCAAGGCCGTCCTCAACAACAAGAACAACAACAATCCTCTTTCTAAACATTACAATATGTTTTTCTATACCATTTGGTTAAAATTTTCCTTATTAAGTAAGAGGTTCTGAGTTCAAGTCACTCTTTTGTTACTTTTTTTGAAAAAAAAGTTCATGCTAAAATTGTAAAGTGTATTTCACTTCAAGTATAAAAGTGAATCACTATAAATAACTTTAATATTTTATTTTAGAGTTATGTATTTTTCATGCAACTTTTCTTTTATAAAGTAACTTCGTTGTAAAATTGATCCCCACTTCTCTTTATAAAAGTGGGTCACTTCATAAAGAAACTTACACCACCACGTGGTCCTTGGTTATCGTTTATGTCTTTTTTAAAAAGGGCATAACTCTCACATCCAAAATCTGTTTTCAGTGTCGTTTTTTTTTTAAACTGCCTAACTTTTAGAGATCTTTCCATCCAAATCATCAGTTTCATTTTTAAATCCATATTATCTGCATATTTAATATGGCTTCTACAGGTAATCTCTTACTTATCAGCACCAACTACTTCCAATGGAAATCTCATATGGAGGTTTTATTAAGAAGTAAAGGCTTGTACTGGATTACCTTAGGAAAGGAAAAAACACCCACTAATGATGATAAGAAATTCAAATGGGCTAATAGGATTGACGAAGCACGTGGACTAATCAAAATGCCCATCTCTCCTGATTTAAGGTTCCACCTTAAAGAAATTGATGACCCGGAGGAAGCTTGGGAAAATATTGAATATGTGTTTGATAAAATCAATATTACTCGAGCACAATAGTTAGAAAATCAAGTATTGACCTTAAGTCCAAATGTTTTTTCATGCATTCGAGCCTATCTATCTAAGTTTAAAACACTCAGAATTTTATGTAAAGAATGTGAGATAAAAATGGAGGAAGAATGTTGCATCTATCTTATTATTTCTAAGCTAGGTAGTGCACATTATGTGTTTGTATCTACCTTTTATTCCATGAGAGAGTCTCTATGGAAAGCTTATCAAAAACCCACTCTTGATTCCTTTTGTGTTTCTTTGATTAGAGAGGAAGATAAGCTTATACAACTTAGAGTGATCAACACTGCAAGTACCTCCAACAAAGCCTTAGTTTTCTAGCAGAAAGATAAACCCAAGTATCCCAAGAAACAACATCCATGCTACAACAAAAAGAAACATAAGGGTCCCAAACCCACTCAGATAGCTTCGACTCCTAATGGTGACAAAGGAGAAAAATATAAAAATAAGAAGACTGACAGACATTGCAACTTTTGTGATAAAGATGGTCATGATGTGTCCAACTGTTTCAAGAAGATGGCAACTTTAGAAGCAATGATGAAGAAGCAAAACATCAGTATTGATTCTACTTCTTATTCTTCTAGACAGGCACTTTCCACTTCTAGTTTCTCCTTCAATACAACTTCTACTTCTTCTTTTGATGACTAGCTTATTGATTTTGGAGCATCTTATCATATGGCAAAGGATAAAGACATACTTTCTGCTCTAAATGAATGTAACACCAAGAAAATATTTGTTGGTGATGATAGATCTCTTAGTGTTGTAGTGTCTGGAACAATTCAAGTAGATAATGGTCATTTCAATGATGTATTATGTGTTCTAAGTCTTTCTTGTAAACTTCTATCAGTATATCAAATCACTCATTCAGGTGAAGGTAAAACCGTAGAGTTTTCACCTCACCAAGTTGTAATCAAGGATCTAAAAGATCCTAAGCATGTTCTTACAACTAGAATTGTCAATGATATTACCAAGTTGTACAAGTTTGACAACTTTGGGTCATCATCTTTTTCATCAGTTTTTGTTGGTCATAGCGATGACTTGAGCAAAATTTGGCATGAGCGGTTTGGTCATATAAACTATCTCTCACTGCAACAACTATGTAATAAACATATGGTGACTGGTCTTCCTCCTGTTTCATGCAGAGATGGTGTTTGTGTTGGTTGTGTTCTCAAAAAACATCATTGAGATAGTTTTGATAAACGTGCCTCTTGGCACGCCTCAGGTCTTTTGCAACTTGTTCACAGTGATTTGTGTGGTCCACTTTCTACTCCTTCTTTTTCTGGGTGCAAGTATTTCTTAACTTTCATTGATGAATTTTCTATACGTACTTGGGTTTACTTATTAAAACTTAAGAGTGAAGTTTTTGACAAGTTTTTGGCCTACAAGGCCCTTGTAGAAAAGCAATTTGGACATCAAATTCAAATGTTAAGAACAAATAATGGAGGCGAATATGTGAACAATAATTTTACAAGTTACTGCAGTACACAGGGCATCCAAATGCAACACATTGTTCCATATACACCACAACAAAATGGTGTTGTTGAGAGAAAGAACCACACACTAAAAGAAACGTCTAATTGTATGATCCAATCTAAGGGATTAAGTCTATAATATTGGGCGGAAGAAATCAACTATGAAAATTACATAGTAAATCACACTCCCACAAAGGCTCTTAAAAATATAACATCGGAAGAAGCTTGGACTAAAATTAAACCAGATGTAATTCATTTCCATGTATTTGGTAGCATAGAATGGGCTCACATTCCTGATGAGAAAAGGAAAGCATTACAGCCTAAAAGTGAGAAGTGTATATTTGTTGGTTATTTTGAAGATGTCAAAGGTTATAGAATTCTTCAACCACATTGTAATGAAATTATTATTAGAAGAGATGTTAAATTTGATGAAAATCTCTTGGCTTGCGAGCCTAATTCGACGATTGTGCCTTCTTCAGCCTGTGAGCCATCTTCGACGTTTGTGCCTTCTTCTGTTCCTATTCTAGTTTCTTCTTCAGATGATGATAGTGAGGATGGAAATACACCTCTTATTTCTCACGTTCCTCTAGACGAGTCCTTTGAACCTAAACCAACACCAGTTCCACCACTTCCTAGATGGGTCTGTTCAACACGAGAAGCAGTTGGTGGTCTTGTCGGTGATCCTCCATATCAGCGTCGAACACGTTCATAGTTCCAACGAGCCTCTTCTCTTTTGGATTAAGTTTCAGAGACTCATGATCCAGAGACATTTGTAAAAGCTTCAATTCATCCAAATTGGGATACAACAATGAATGAAGAGTATTTTTCTTTAATGGAAAATGATACTTGGGATCTTGTACCTCTTCCAAAAAGAAGAAAACTTGTCAGATGTAAATGGGTCTATAGAACTAAGTATGCATCAGATGGAAGTGTTGAAAGACACAAGGCTCGGTTAGTTTCCAAAGTATTTTCCCAAGTTGAAGGAATTGACTATAATGAAACCTTTTCCCCTGTAGCCAAAATCAATTCCATCCACCTTGTTCTTTCCCTTATTGCCTCACATAAATGGGAGGTCCATCATATGGATGTTAAATCCACCTTATTGCATGGGTATTTTCAAGAATAAATCTACATGGAACAACCTCCTGGATATGTAAAAAATGACTCTAGCCTTGTTTGTCACCTTAAGAAATCTCTTTATGGTACTAAGCAAGATCCTTGAGCTCGGTATGCCAAAATGGACAGCTTTCTTATTGATACCATATTCTCTAGATGCCATTCTGATTGTAATGTCTATACCAAGAAAGTAGGAAGCCATCTCATAATCCTTTTTATTTATGTTGATGACCTTATCCTTACTGGTAGTAACTCAAAACCTTTAAACCATGTGAAAACCAGTCTTAAGAAGAAATTTGAAATGACAGACTTAGGCTTTTTTCATTATTTCCTTGGCCTCCAAGTTTTGCAAACCAATGAATGAATTTTTCTTTCACATTATAAGTATGCTTGTGACCTTCTTCGTCACTTTCACTTGGACGATTGTAAGCCAACCCCTTCTCCCTTCCAGTATGGAGTCAATCTTATTTCCACCTATACTTCTCCTGAAGTTTATGCCAGCCTGTACTGTCAGTTAGTTGGTAGCCTCTTATACTTGACTCATACCCATCCTGATCTTTCCTTTGTTGTTGGTCTTGTTTCTCGGTATATGAAAACACCCCATGAAATCCATTGGAAAGAAGCTAAATGAATACTTCACTATGTTTGTAGTATAATTCAGTTCGGGATACATTATAGTCCAGGGGGGACTCCCTTATTGGTTGGTTTCACTGATTCAGATTGGTCCGACGACCTTGATGATCGAAACTCTACTGCAAGTTATGTTTTCATCCTTGGTTCAGGACCTCTCACTTGGGCCTGTAAGAAACAACAAGCTATTGCACATTCTTCAGCAAAAGCAAAGTACCGAGTGACGATAAATGCAAGTCAGGAAGCCTTGTGGCTTTGACAGATATTTTCAGAGTTTGGATTCCAGCAGCAACATCCGACTATCCTTTGGTGTGAAAATTAGAGTGCCATCAAGCTCTCCAAATACCCAGTTCAACATCAGCGAAACAAGCACACCGAGCTACACATGCACTTCATCAGAAAAATCATTCATGATTAAGTTATTGAAGTGCTCTTTTTCCATACAGAAGATCAGTTTACAGACATTTTCACAAAGTATCTTACAGAAGCGAAGTTTTCCAAACTTTGATCTATGTTAGGAGTTGTTGGCCCTTGACCAATTTTTGAGGAACACTTGGTCATATTTGACCATTTTTGGGACTTCGACAGCCTGTCGACGACGAAGCGCAAAGAGAAGAAAAGATTGTGGAAGCTAGACCCCCTTTTTGGGTTTTGGGGAATATGTAATGGGAAATGGATGTTGTCCCATGGGTTTACCCATGCTTAGGCTCACTTTTGTAATGTATAAATAGATACCTAGGAGATGTAAGTAGAGGAGGAGATTAGCCAAGGGCTTAGTGCTAGAATTGATCTATGCAATTGACTTGCAAAGCTGAGTGCAAGTGTTGAGTGCACAGATTGTAAGGAGGCTCTGTGCTAGATCTACTCGAGGAAGGAGGATCTGGCGAGGTGCGTGCACATCTCCTGTCCTATGCGGAGTAGGATTTTGATAGCTTTGTGTTGTAACCGGATTGACTGAAGCTAATAAAGAATAAGAGTTGGTGGACGTAGCCCGAGGGTGGGGCTGAACCACATAAATACTGTGTTGTGATTTTTTCTTATTCTTAGATGTTTTGTATTGCTAAGTGCTTAGATGTGATTAGATAGACTTGCTTATGCTTAGTGCTAGAGATGTATATGAATGCTAAATCTGATGTGTATGAATATGCTAAGTATTTGGTCTACCATATTTGATCTGTCTTGTTGTTGCTAGTGCTAAAATAACATAGACCTAAGTGAATGTTGCGATGCTCTGTTATGCCGATGAAGTAGATCTAAGTGGACTATTGATGAATGATCTATGCTAAGTGCTTGCTAAGTGTTGTAATCACAGATCTGTGTTCCAGCTAAGTTTGTAGACACCTAAGTCTTGCAACCACCCCTGCCTCTACCTCGGGTGAGACTTCATATGCTTCACAGGTGTTGTCGAAAGGTCCGATAGTTAGGGTTTTGTTGGTGCGTTGTTGTAGCGTTGAACCCTAGGTCTTCCCTTGTGCCAACAAATGGTTCTATTGCTGAGACTGAAACTGTGACTGTTGGGAACTAAGGGAGAAAAATATTTCTGCACAGATTCGTCCTGAAACTGTGGAAGCTCTGTACGTGGATCTATGCCCTAGTGCGCAATATTCTACTTGATCTGAAGAGCTATGTTCTAAAGAGAGAAGGCTAGATCTGAAGAAAAGAAGCAAGATCTGAAGAAAAGAAGCAAGATCTGCAAACTTTGTTCTTTAAGAAAGGTAAAAGTGGATGTTTTTGAAGGAAATAGTTCAGATCTACAACAAAGTGGTAATATCTGTAAGCTCTGTGCTCCAATAAAGGTAAGAATAGTTAAAATTTCTTAGATCTGAAACCTTTGTACTCTGTAGAAGTAAGATAAGTGAAATTGTTTGTTTCTAGATCATGGATCTAGGTATGTTTGATAGACTCTGTCCTAGCTTGAAAAATAGGGCATTAATAGATGAAATAAAGTTTGATATGAATAGATCTGATAGATATGTTATACCTATGCATAGAAATAATGTTTGGACTAACAAATGGATGCAGTATCCTAGAATGAATTTTTTGCAGGTTAGCTACCACGATCCTAGTGCGCAGTACATAATAGATTGGGGATCATTTAAGAGAAAGTGAGGATTAACCCTATGTTACAGTTGCATAATACTGGGACACCTTGTTAAGGAATTCCATGGTGGGAGATCTAGTTGTCTCTGTTGCAAATCCTTGGACCACAAAGTATTGGATTTCCCTAGAATGATTGCTAAGATTGAAGGCATGAATATGAATGAAGAAAACCCTAAGGCAGATCCAAAAATAGAAAAACCCTAGAAAGAATCAGAGAAGATATTACTACAGATGAAAGGCACCTTGAATGACCACCGACATGTTAGATTATCAGAGGTCTTTAATGAAAAATAATGCATCAAGGTAAGAATAGGAGACTTCAACATTGACTGTGTTCTGGATGAGGAAACACAGGTGAATGCTATGACAGAGAGAACTTGGGAAGCTGTAGGAAGGCCTGCTATGATCCCTTCACTAAGCAGAATAGGGTTATTCAGAGGAAAACTGGTGAACCTCTGTGGAAGGCTCACTTGGATATCTTCAAATGATTAGGTAGAGATAACTGATAGGCTACTTGTCACACACGCTTGAGAACTATATAAGGACCATAAAATTTGGGCACTAGCTTCTGACAATGCTCGGCCTTGAGGGAAGTTTGATTGTACGGATGTAGTCGCAGAAACACCTGATCCCCTTCTGCAAATGGACATTCAGAGTGACCTTGATCTGCTTGTTGCTTCATGTGATTTTGTGCCATGNCCAAGTTCTCTTTGAGGGTACGGAGAATAGCCTCTTGAACTGTAAGTTTTTGGTCAACCACCTGGACCTTTGAAGTACCCAGTAAGTAGGAGAGAACTGAAGGTGGCTTCTGTCAATATACTGCTTCAAAAGGAGTCATGCGTGTAGATGTATGGTAGGAAGTGTTGTACCACCATTGTTCTAGGGGTAACCATTGAGCCCACTAATTTTTCTTTTCAGAGGAAAAACACCTTAGATATGTTTCCAAACACTTGTTGACAACTTCCGTTTGACGATCAATCTGGGGATGATAAGTTGTGCTGAGATGCAGTTGGGTGCCCTATAGCTTGAACATTTCTTGCCAAAAATTGCTTGTGAAAGTTGGGTCATGATCAGAAACAATAGAGTGGGTCATGCCATGAAGCTTGAAGATCTGGTCCATGAACATTTGAGCCACCGTGGATGTTGTAAATAGTTGTTGAAGAGTGCTAAAATGAGCATACTTGGAAAGGCCATCAGCCACCACCATTATGACTGATTTATTTCCTGATTTGGGTAAGTCGGTAATAAAGTCTATAAAGATATCCTTCCAAATACCAGGTGGGATTGGAAGCGGTTGTAGTGTGCCCAGAGATTTGACTGTTTCTCCCTTGTTGTGTTGACACACATCACATTCAGTGACAAAATTATGGATGTCCTATTTCATACCATCCTAGAAAAAAGAACATTTGACCCTGTCATAGGTTTTGGTGAACCCTGAGTGCCCCGTTGTGGGTGTAGCATGAAGCTCAGAAAGTACTTTGGATTTAAGCTTTGATTGTTTACTTAAATACAGAGGGCCTTTGTATTGAAGCTCATCATGGAGCCAAGAGTACCCTCAGGGAGATGGAGCATTGGACTGCAATTGCTGGATCAGATGCGAACTTTTGGGATCTTGTAGCCATTCCTGGTGAACTGCTTGGGGCCAATCTGGTACAATGAAGGAAAGAGAAAAAAAGGATCCTTCATCTACACATTTTTGGGAAAGTGCATCCACCACCACATTGTCTTTACCTTTCTTGTAAATGATCTCATAATCATATCCAAAGAGCTTAGTCACCCATTTTTGTTGCTCTGGGGAGGAAATGCATTGTTCCAGAAAATACTTGAGGCTTTGATGGTCTATCTTAATTTGGAAATGTTTCCCCAATAGATAAGGGTGCCACAGATCAACAACATGCATAATACCCAACATTTCCTTTTCATAGATGGATTTTCCCAGATTCCTTTCAGATAGTTTCTTGTTGGTAAAGGCCAGAGGTCGACCCTCTTGCATAAGGACAACACCAATTCCTTTCCCTGAGGCATCACATTCCAACACAAAGGTCTTTGTGAAATTAGGAAGGGCCAGAATTGGAGTGGTGCATGTGGCCATATTCAAGGTTTGAAAAGATTGAGCCGTGGCTGGAGTCTAGGTGAAAGAGTTCTTTTTGAGGAGAGCAGTGAGAGGTGTTGCAATCTTTCCATAATTCTTAACAAACTTGCGATAATAACTTATCAAGCCCAGAAATCCAAGAAATATTTTGAGAGTCTTTGGGTGCGGCCAGTCTTGCATAGTGTCAATCATTTTCAAATCCACCCTGACACCATCCTTCCCAACCAGATGACCCAAGTATTCTACTTCTAAGATGCCAAAAGCACATTTAGAATGTTTCTGGAAAAGTTGGTGCTGAGAGAGTAAATGGAGAACTCGATCCACATGAGTAAGGTGGTATGTCCAGGTTTTTCTATAGATGAGGATATCATCAAAGAAAACCAAGACAAAATGACGGAGAAAAGGATGGAAGACATGATTCATGAGGCTTTGGAAGGTGGAGGGGGCATTACACAAGCCAAAGGGCATGACCAAAAACTCATAGTGGCCCTCATGAGTTATAAAGCTAGTCTTGGGAATGTCTTCCTCTTTCATACATATCTGGTGGTAGCCCAAGAAAATATCAAGTTTAGTAAAGAATTGGGCGCCACTCAATTCATCCAGGAGGTCATCAATGACAGGAATGGGAAATTTGTCTTTAATGGTCAGTTTGTTGAGGGCACGGAAGTCAGGACACATTTTCCAAGAACCTTATTTCTTTAGGACCATGACTACGAGAGAAGAGTAGGGGCTTGTACTACGGTGGATAATGCCTTCATTAAGGAGTTCCTGGACCATTTTTTCAAATTCATTTTTTTGTGAAAAGGGGTGGCAATATAGACGGATATTGGGAGGAAGGATTTCGGGTACAAGGGGAATGGAATGATCATGAACACCATGGGAAGGAGGGAGTCCTTGGGGAGTGGAAAATACCATTTGATGTTTAGAAAGGATGGCTTCGAGGTCTTGTGGGACCGAGGGTGTCTCTGTTGCTTGTATGGCATGAATTTGGGCAATAACACCAAAATGACCTTTTTTGAGCAGCTTTTACATGCGATGGGAACTAATGATCTGAGGTGAACTCGCATTTATGCCTTGGAATTTATATTGGTGGCCCTCTTGGTCGAATTGCATGGTTAATTCCTTAAAATCCATGAGAATGAGACCCAAAGTCCTTAGCCAATCTGCACCCAACACAATGTCACAAGCACCCATGTCGATAACAAACATATGGGATTTTAGGTGGTAGTCACCGATTTGGAGACACACATTTTCACAGTGCCCTCCACATTTCATGGAACCACCATTGGAAATCATGATTTGGAAATTGTTGACGGCATGGATGTAGCAATGAGTTTCTTGGGAAATGCGACGATGAATAAAATTATGGGTGCATCCACTATCAACTAGAATGATGACCTTTCGATGCTTGATGTAACCGATTAACTTGAGGGTTTCGGGAGCGGAGAAGCCAGTGAGAGCATTGAGGGAAATGATTGGTTCTACTCCAGGAGGGTCTGAGGGAGGGGTTATGTCAGTGGTTTCAGGTGACTCAAACATAAGGGGAGTTTCAACATCCTCTTCTAAAATATCCTCGGAGATGTCCATACAAAGATTTTGTTCCTTACATTTGTGGCCTGGGAAATATTTGTCATCATAGTTATAACAAAGGCCTTTGAGTTGGCGTTCATCCATTTCAGCCCTGGTCAATTTTTGGATCTTTAGTGGGATGCAGGGAGTAGTGAGATTTATGGGTTTAGGGCGAGGGATAAAGGAGGATTTTCTGTTTTGAGAAGATACAACCTATTGTGCTTCTTTATCTCTTTTAGTAGCCTCCACCAAACTCAAAGGTCGATCCATGAGGACATGGGCTCGAATCTCATCCTTGAGGCTACTGATAAAACACTCTCGAAAAAAGGCATCAGACATGCCCTTTGTTCAAAAAGACAGGCACTCAAAGGCAGCTATAAAGTCTTCCACTATTCCTAATTGTTTCAACTTTGTCAAAAGGCCCAAATGGTTTGTGTCAATGTCAAAGTGTTCATAAAGCTCAGCCACAAAGTGTGTCCAAGCAATATACCCTTGATGGGAAGTTTTGTTGGATCATGTTGTCATTGATGCCAATGGTTTGATTATTTAGGAGATTGTTGGATCATATTTCATTGATGTAAATGGTTTGGTTTGATTGATGTCATTGATTGATGTCAAGTAATTGATTGATATGATTTCCTTGAAGAGAATGATATATGTCCAAGTGATAACCAATTGATAAAGATGTATGATGCCCTTGATGAGAATGATATATGTCCAAGTGGAAACCAATTGATAAAGATGGATCATTGCTATGATGCATTGATGAAGATGGATAAATGAGTTGTCATTCATAGTTATGATGCAGTGCTGAATTGATGCAAAGATGAATCATTATTGTCTTATCATGGTTGATAATGTGCACAAATGGATGAACTCCAAAGTGGTCCCCTTATGGTGAAAGCCCTCACGGGAAGACGCTTTATGGAATGAGTTATCCTAGAAGAATGGTTGGAGGACCCATTCTTGTATGTGGAATAATGAGATGAAGATAAATGAAGTTTTTGGTGAAACTATCCTAGATGGATAGTTCTTTTCATGTCATTTCCGGTGGTATGTGGAATGTCACATAACTCCTCACGGTTTGAGAGTTATGGTCTTATGAAGTTGGAGGACCCCCATATGAAGGCTTGAAGCCCCAAAAGGTCAAAGAAGTAAAAGTGCTTGAAAAGAAGATATCATTATTTAAATG
>SNQJ01S0026814.1:0-52240 GCA_010110895.2 Picea sitchensis | reverse complement strand
GACCCTAACATAATCATTACAAAGAAGATACTAAATTTACACAACAAATAAGATCTATTTCCAAAGCTCAGAATAAAATCATTATAAATAAAATACTAAACTTATATAAGATGACAACTCAGAGTCACAACTCATGTGACAATCACACCAACATATAAGTTATTTCCAAAACTCCCTCACACCAACTCAGAGTATTATACCACATGGTTCCAATTTCCTTCTCATGACATCTCTGTCTCATACTTGTCAACCACTACTCCCCCATAAGTCCACTTCTTGGCTCCTACATCAAGGATACAATCATGCCTTATTAGACTTATGGACACACCTACATGAAAAAAAATTCAAGAGTTATGCATACCATACTAGGGCTTGTAGATTTTTTGTTGCAACACAAAACATCCAACAAAGTTACCATATACATTCTTGTAAATTCTTGTCTTTGTCATTACAGAGTTGCATTCTCATAAGTTGTCCTCGAAAATATCTAGTTAGTTTGTAAGGATTTTACTTGACAATCATGTAGTTTGTCACTCCATTATGTATTCAACGACATTGTTAGCTTCTGGTTAACCTTCTCAATGATGACAATCACATAGTTACCAACTTAGCAAATTGTAAGCAAACAAGATCCATTCAACAAGAAAAAAACAACACTCACAATAATAGGAATCACTCCCAACATGCTTCTCCATGAATTGTCTTTAGCGGACAAAACCATGATCTTTTCTCACTCTTTATTTTGCAGACACCCTCTTAACAATCGTTCTTGGATTGCTACAGATTCCCGAGCCTCAACTTTCCATAGTAGCATGCTTGCATACACAAAAGCTCCCTTTTTTCTTACTACAAGTTGTTCACCTTGTCTAGGATCAACACCATTATGAACACTTGCTAGAACAAACTTGTATTCTCCCTCTACCACTCTCTTGATATGTTCCTAAATCCACAATGACAATCTTTCTAAAAAGGCCTTCCATCAATAAAGGGATGCCTTGTAAACAAATTTATAAACCTTTCTCATGAAATATATCATGTCCACGTTAACTCTAACCTCAAATGTTAAAAATATAAATAATAATAGTTTAGAGATTAAAACCAATACCTAAAAAACAATCCACAATTTCAAAACACCACAATGGAACATCATAGTTAAAGTAGACAAACCCAACAACTAGTTAAAAACTCTATTTTAAAAATTGCATCTTTATATTCCCAAACTTTCCTAATGAAACTTCCATCTTCTCTTATGCTCATCTTAGCAAAATAAACAAACTTACTTAAACATGATAAAAAACATACTAAACTTACACAACATGACAACTATATTAAAACCACATTTTGTAATGAAACTTTTTTCCTAACTTTTCTTGTACTCATTTTTGGTAAGATGAAAAACTTACTCATTTACAATAAAGTACATATTAAACTTATTCAATATAACAATTTAATAAGCTATAGTCTAAATCTGCTAGGTTTTTTTTTTTTTTTTGGCATATTTTCCTGGATATATTGTTGGATCTGCAAATTTGAGTGGTTAAATCTGTATAATCCTAATACTTCAGGATTTATTCATAACACTGAATCTATTTCTGCATTCAAAAATGCAATTTAAAGAACAAAAAATTGTAATTTCTTGTGAATTTATGTTTACGGATTCCCACAAAGAAAACAAAAACATAGAACAATTAAACAAAGCCATTCAATAATAACTTATATAACCATTTTTATAACACACATCTTTTAACTACTTTATAATTTATATATAGTAAATCTAGAAAATTAAACTGGAAAATCTACAATGTTAAATAAATTTGTTGATATATTCTATAATCCAATTCAACTAAACCAAGGATCAACATAGAGATGTGATAAACTCTGATACCATGATAAAATTCTAGAGAGCAGCTATAACATACAAAAATATTCTTATTATCAATATTACATACAATATTAAGAATATATATATAGTTGGAATCAGATCTAACTATCTTCAAATATAGAGATAGTTGTGAGAGAATCTCTCAACAATCTCCAACAAATCTCCAACAAATTCAAACCAAATCCAAATCAATTATATTGTAAGCATTATTCCAACAAGATGGGTTAAATAAATTTGCTAATATATTTTATAATCCAATTCAACTAAACCAAGGATTAACAGAGATGTAGATTGACATGTTTTTTTTAGGGTTTATTAACGGCACGAAGTTGTCGTTGTTATCAGTGCTCCCGCAAATTCCGGATAGATATAACTAGCCGTTACTTATCATTTCATCATTTTAGGTAAATTGGAGCAATGTTAGTGGGTAGCCTGTAACGAACGTTGTACCGACGTTTTCCTATTTCCACTGCGTTTGTAGTGCCGGAACCGGCGCGTGTTTTATTATTTTAGCGCAACTATCTGTTGACCCTTCATGTCCTCTCCACCTATAAATTCTTCTCCCTCTCCTCTTCTTCTCACAGCAAATCTCAACGCTTCTTCTGCTTTGATTTTATTGAGAGTCTTTAAGATTTGAGCAAGAGGAGTTTGAAGGCGTATATATTCCAGGACTTCAAATGGCATACATCAGAGCTTTTCTTCTTGCACTGTTCACGGTGATCATTACCGTTCTTCTGCCGATTCCACAGTCCGAGGCCAGTCATTCACCTGCTCCTGCTCCTGGCCCTTCCAGCCATGGTAAGCATCTGAAACGAGCTATAAATCATAACTTTGCATTATCACAGTAACCTATTATCATCTGGGTGAAAACGGTTTTTTCAAACTCTGCCAACATACACAAAATTAGGGTTTTATATAGGAATCTGTTAATTAGGGTTTTGAGTATTTTCGTCTCATGCAGGTGTGGGGATTCATGAGAGCTGCATGAATGGCTACGTATTCCTCTTGGTGGCAATGCTGTTTGCTTTCCTTGTCCGGCAGTAAACTATTCCAGCTGGTCCGGCCATAGACCATTCCAGCTGGGCCAGATCCTTATTGGTTTTTTAATAATAATTCAAGCTTTTGGATATGGTCTGATAATAATTAATCAATTATATTGGACACTATAATAGTTTTATCTTATATTGGACACTATAATAGTTTTATCTTCAGCCACATTAGTAATTTATAATCTTCTGACCTACGGAGTGCCTCGTTCTCTGTAATAAATCGATTAGGTATTTATACTCTTCTACGATTTATATGGATTTTGAATATAATATCTGAGTCATTCATTCTGGTCATGGTTTTTGGATGGATGCTTATGTTCACTATTCAGCAGTTACTAGGCAAATTGCCTTAATCATCAATTTGATTAAGGATGTTTTTCATATCTTGATTTGAACTTGGTTGCACCTGGTTATATAGGAATCTGGAATTTTACTTCTTAAATGTTTAGAAAGTAACATTTTTATTTATTTTTAATTTTTTAAAACAGTGAAATTTATTATAATTTAATTGTTAATTTGTAATGAGGATAATTGTTATTGTTGTTATTCAGNTTTTTTTAGGGTTTATTAACGGCACGAAGTTGTCGTTGTTATCAGTGCTCCCGCAAATTCCGGATAGATATAACTAGCCGTTACTTATCATTTCATCATTTTAGGTAAATTGGAGCAATGTTAGTGGGTAGCCTGTAACGAACGTTGTACCGACGTTTTCCTATTTCCACTGCGTTTGTAGTGCCGGAACCGGCGCGTGTTTTATTATTTTAGCGCAACTATCTGTTGACCCTTCATGTCCTCTCCACCTATAAATTCTTCTCCCTCTCCTCTTCTTCTCACAGCAAATCTCAACGCTTCTTCTGCTTTGATTTTATTGAGAGTCTTTAAGATTTGAGCAAGAGGAGTTTGAAGGCGTATATATTCCAGGACTTCAAATGGCATACATCAGAGCTTTTCTTCTTGCACTGTTCACGGTGATCATTACCGTTCTTCTGCCGATTCCACAGTCCGAGGCCAGTCATTCACCTGCTCCTGCTCCTGGCCCTTCCAGCCATGGTAAGCATCTGAAACGAGCTATAAATCATAACTTTGCATTATCACAGTAACCTATTATCATCTGGGTGAAAACGGTTTTTTCAAACTCTGCCAACATACACAAAATTAGGGTTTTATATAGGAATCTGTTAATTAGGGTTTTGAGTATTTTCGTCTCATGCAGGTGTGGGGATTCATGAGAGCTGCATGAATGGCTACGTATTCCTCTTGGTGGCAATGCTGTTTGCTTTCCTTGTCCGGCAGTAAACTATTCCAGCTGGTCCGGCCATAGACCATTCCAGCTGGGCCAGATCCTTATTGGTTTTTTAATAATAATTCAAGCTTTTGGATATGGTCTGATAATAATTAATCAATTATATTGGACACTATAATAGTTTTATCTTATATTGGACACTATAATAGTTTTATCTTCAGCCACATTAGTAATTTATAATCTTCTGACCTACGGAGTGCCTCGTTCTCTGTAATAAATCGATTAGGTATTTATACTCTTCTACGATTTATATGGATTTTGAATATAATATCTGAGTCATTCATTCTGGTCATGGTTTTTGGATGGATGCTTATGTTCACTATTCAGCAGTTACTAGGCAAATTGCCTTAATCATCAATTTGATTAAGGATGTTTTTCATATCTTGATTTGAACTTGGTTGCACCTGGTTATATAGGAATCTGGAATTTTACTTCTTAAATGTTTAGAAAGTAACATTTTTATTTATTTTTAATTTTTTAAAACAGTGAAATTTATTATAATTTAATTGTTAATTTGTAATGAGGATAATTGTTATTGTTGTTATTCAGAAATATGGGTTTATTTATCATGCTTATTTTAAAAAATCTACATCATCATTTAAGTCATTTAAAATAATCTATTGGTAATTTGTAAGAGATAGACTTTACTTAATGTTTTTAGAGGTTGGACCATTATCCTATTTCCTTATATTCTAAGAAAATGAAATCTTAACCAATTAAAAAGAATGTTAAATTTTATATTCCACTTCATATTTATGTATATGTTTAAAATAATTTTTAATAAATATATTTTTTTTAATATTAAAAAGACACGATGAATTAAATTACACATGGATTGAGGTAAAGATTAAAGTGATTGTCAATTAGGTTTAGCTTGGGTGATTGAGAGGAATGATTGTTATCCTTTGTATACCACTTAAATTCTTGCAAATTAAATTCTCATAAAATAACATTTTAAGCTAGTAACAAATATATTGTTATAATAACTTTAAATGATTTAATATAGAAACCATTTAGAAAAAATGTATTTATTGTAGTCTAAATCAAGATTCAGAAAGAATATATTTGTTCATCCCAAAACACTAAGTGCACGGCTAACATCTTAAAAGGAATTGACTTCACATTTAAATTATTAAGATGGATATATATATTAAAGCATAGGATTGAGGTTAAACTTAAAGTTGGGTAAACTAAAAGGTTTAGATTATAGGTGTTTTTGAAGATGCAAGCGGATATGAGTGTTTATTTTAATTTTAGATTTATTAAGTATTAAGAGAGAAACAATTTAATGTAAAATTTTTATAATATAAAAAGATTTAAAGTGAAGATATATATATTTTTTTAATTGTATGTTTGAAATTATTTATAAAATATAATGAAACAATAATGATATCAATGAAATAGACATTTTGTATATTCCACATATTTTATAAAACACTCTTTTCTTTCTTGAAATTAGAAAAATAACATTAATTAAGAATTTTATTAATTCTTAAAATCTCAATTATAATTTTACTAATTTCTAAAATCTCAATTAGAGAAACAATATCCATTAAGCTGAAAACCCTCTCTCAAACTTTTGTATCATAATTGTTTTTTGCATGGTCTAAAAAAAAATTGATGCCTCTTAAGACTTAAGACTAGATATATTTGAAACTAAGATAAATCTAAGATATATATTTCCATCTCTAAACAATAGATGCCCAGGTTGACATGCTTGGGCTATTCAGAGGTCCCTAGATTGACCAGAAAATTCATCATGGTTGAACTGTTCGTCTTTGGATTAGTGGGCTTCCTAAACTTATTCTGTAAATAAAATAGATTTTCAAGTGTGAGCACATTCTTTGGGACACAATTTTCTTTGACTTTTATTACTTCATCCTGATAATTTTGAAGGTCTTGTTGATGAATTTTGTTGTCGATCATAGAATCTTGGAAGACGAGATAGTGATGAAGTTGATAATTTGAGTATTGTTATTGAATACTCGCTAGTTTGTGATTTTATTCAATATCGATGGCCTGTAAATTATTTCAACAAAGAAGCCATTGTTGTATATCTAGAAGCTACATTTTCCAACATATATGTAGTGACGTTTTGACAACGAGGTACAAATTCATTATTAAAAGCTTCGAAAGAATAAAGTATATCCCATAATTATTGTTGGTAAACTCTTAAATGTGGATACATGTAGTGAATGGAGTTTCTTACCTATTTGAATATTATTTCTGAATCACCAAACACTCGTCGGAATTTTACCTTAAGGTCAATGGCTTTCTTCAAACGTTGCAGCAAGGATTCATAATCTGTGGTGTTATTAGTGCATTTAAATTCCAATCAGAAAGATGTGAGCATTTTGTGTTGGTGTCGATTGATGAGGATGCATCCTGCTCCGACTCTGGTTGGGATATGGAGCCATAAAAAAACATAGTCCAAATGTCAGTATCCACACAGATCTCATTTGGTTTACCTTTATAAGGAAGCCACAAATGGGATCGCTTAGTTGAAAAATATCCTTGAAGTTTATCCGACCAGTCTCTACTTAACAACAAACCATAACTTTCAGTTATATCAACCAAAACAATATCAATAACCTGATGTACTCTAGGGTCAAATGCAATCCTAATTAAGAATACTTAAGTTCTCCTTTCACTTTGAAATCCATCCTATCTAACTATATGATTTTTTTTTGGTTAATTGCGGGACAACATTTATCTTTGAACAAACTACATATGGCATGATGTTCGATGAGGCACCAGAGTCAGCTAAGAAATTGTGTACATTGAAATTGAAAGTTTCATAGGTAAACAAGAAAGGAGGTACCTGATATTTCGAGTGTGCACCTATGGCAGCCTGGATTTCCACTAGGTGGACTTATTTTGCTTCAATAGTTCTAGAAATAGTGTCAATAATAGCAATGATTTTCTTCTGAGAATTATTAGGTTTAAAAGCATCATGCAGAATATCACGTTGTTGTGGTAATGAACATATATCAAACATGGAGATATTGGCTTTCTTCTCCTTCATATCTTCTATGATGTTGTAATCTAGAGCTTTCCTTTCTAGTTTTCTTATTGTTGGGTTTGATTGTGTGCCATTGGTCTCACTGTTGGATGTAGCTGTGTTGGATTTGACACTGTTTACAGTTGGGTTGGATGAACTTGGTTTGTTGATTATAGATGGAACAACCGTATCATGTTTATTTTTGTCTTTTGTCTGGGTTGGGATACTTGGTTTTGGAGTAGGTATATGAGGGGTAATATTCCTGAGGGGAGCGTTAGCATCTTGGGAAGAGGACGTGTTGGGAACTGGACCTTTGCTATGCAAATTGTAATCTATAGGAACAACTTTAACCTCTGGTGTATTTTCTACAAATATTTCTTCTATTTGTTGATTGTCTGAGTCTATACACCAACCCCAAAGGACCACAGCAGTGTTCGTGGAAGGCTCCTCAATGGTATCGTTCTTCACTATGTCAATTATTTGTTTATTGTTTAGACTTTGTTGATCTAACAATTGATTTATAACCAATTGTTACACAATATTTTGTCACAACTGTCGATGCTCACTTATCCTCTATCATATAGAGCATAAAGGCTTTGATTGTTGAAGAAGAAAATTTCTTTGAAAGAAGGAAAACATGTTATAGGGTCATTAAAGCCCTATTTCAAGAGAGTGTCACATGTTGCACCATTGCAACATGCAACAACCTTAAGTGTCGCATGTTGCACCACTATAGGGTGCAACAATGTCTCAGTTTGCATCACTCCAAGGTGTGACATTGTCTAAAAGAGGAGAAAAAATTGAAATTCTTGAATTTTCTAGAAGAGAACCTTTGGATACGAGGTGCCCACTTTTGCATCACTCCAAGGTGTGACTTTGTCTAAAAGAGGAGAAAAAAATGAAATTCGTGAAGTTTCTAGAAGAGAACCTTTGGATATGAGGTGTCCACTGATCGGTTTGGATCTCGCCTGTACTCCTGATTTAGGGAGATCCTAACCTCCTTTTCAATCTATAAAAGGGACCTTCTCTCATAAGGAAAGACTTGTAGTTAATGGAGAATAATGGTTGATATCTCTTTGCTTCTGGTTTGTGGTTAGAATATTGTTGGCATTTCTTTGGTTTTGAGAGATTCAATCTAAGCTAAAGAAGTCAGTTGATGGTGATGAATCTCTCTTGTGGGTATTGGATCAATGAACTTGTTGGAAGGAGCTTCACAACATCAAGGCTGTAACACCCTGTTTCCCCTAGTCTATAAATATAACTATATGGGTCGAGGAACTATGACAAACTTAAAAGTGTGAATGTTTGATTTGATGGACCTTGTGTAGAAGGTCGATGAATGTAAATTCTGATTATTTTAATAGAAAATGGTTACGTGTTGCATGACTGCTGAAAGAGGGGATGTGCTAAGAGAGAGACCATGAAAAGTTGTCAAGAGGTGGTGGAGGGGACCAAGAATGGTTGCGTTAACCTCCACCAAACCAGTACCATGCTGGAATTAATTTGCTTAGATCAGAACAACCCTCTAACCAAGAATGAATTCTCGTCAGGATGGTAGGTGGGAAGGCCCTCTCAAGAGTTAATGAGGGATGGGGCAGACTGCCCATCGGTAAGGCTTTCATACCTAACCACTGACTAGGAGATTCGAGCCACACACAATCTTGCCGAGGGAGGAAATAAAGGAAGCGTGGTGGATAGAGGGAGACTTGCAGAGAAAATGCAGAGAGGAGAGAGGAAACTCTCAGGTCTGAGGAAGGATTGAAGGAGGAACACGAAGTTCTGATCACATAAATTAGAGATTGAACTAGGAGAAGGAGAGTAACTTTCATCCCTAAATTACGTTGAGCTAGAAGTAAGAGATTGAATCTCAAAGCGTCCTGGCTTAAGCTCGGGGGTGGCCAGTGATAAATCTATTGGGAGTGACTGAGCCTATGGTTGGGTGGAAACAAGCACCCCTTTCAACAGTCACATCACACTCTATGGTTCTGATAAGTGTTTTCTTGCCTTATGTTTTTGAATTGTAAATAATGGATGCATGCGAGTATTTACATGTCTATAAAGGTTTCTTTCTCTGTATTAAATGATTAAGTTATGAATATGCATTCACTTCCTTGAGAACCTATAATTCTGTTTGGATTTACATATGCCCCAGTTTAATCACTTGAAAGCGCTTTCCCCAGGAATTTACATCGTCGTTCTGGAGTCGGAGCAAGCCTTTGGGCATATTTATCGATTTGGTAACCTCACAAGTTACCTTGCCTTGATTCAGAGATCAAAGCTCTGTGAGTCGAAAAGGTGTTCCCTTCAGACCAGTAGTCTAGAGGACTATGAACTTGCACTTATTTCCTTAACCAAAAACCCGACTAAGAGCAGGGATCATAGCCCCACAGTTTTATGAAGATCCACGTGACCTGGGTCTAGGAACCTTGGATCTCGAGGCTCTAATATGTCAAGTTGTACAAAGGTCAAGTTAAACCCTGCAATTGATATGCATCGTCGAACTATGAACGAAGATCGAGGGTGGGGAAAGGTGAAAATAGCGGACATGCTAGTTTGCGGCCCACAATTCACCCTTATCGTTGATCTTGACGGGCTATAGGATCAACAATCCTAGTTAGACTAGAATCAAGTGAGCACTTTCTAGATTGTGGAGGTCGAACTCCCTAGTAAAGAACTCGCATCTTGGGACCCCACAATTCCTGTGAAGCATCGATCATCGTTGACCTTCGACCTGAGTTTGAAGAAATCCTTGAAATGCAAGGAGCACGTGGGATGGAAAAAACCTTCAAATAGATCAAGCTCAGAAGAGATATCACTTTCAAGAGCACAGACGAAATCCAAGAGACAGGCCCATAGGAGGAGCAAGGGTCGAATCCTTTGATCACTTAGAAAACCTTCTAAGTCAGAGTAAGTCATAAGCCTAGGAGGAGGAGCGATAGTGGTCGTTGGATCACATCACAGAGGCTCGATAGCCATCTGATCTAAACATGGTGCACAAACCTTAGTACCTTGCACACATAAGAGAAGAGGACTTACCAAAATTCCAAACTCTCGAAGTAGTTTGGGACCGTCCATTGTCAAGAGGGACACGTGGCGATGGATCATGAACTCTAGAGAAATCTGTTCGAGGGTTTTCAATTAAAATTTGAAATTCCCAAACCTCGAAGACCCAAAGTGAATTTGGACCACCCGATCTAGAGGGACACGTGGTGACAGATTGTGGACTCTGGAGGAATCTGTTCGAGAGGAGGGAAGTTTGAGACTTAAGATTTTCGAAGCCCAAAGAGTTGGAAGTCCGAAGTAAATCTCACTCATCTAAACAACTAGAGTGAATCTGAATCATCAGATCGCCCGAAGTAAATCTCAGGTGTCGGATCACCCGAAGTGAATCTGGGCCGTCAAAATTCAGTAGAGACGTGGCGTAGATCTGTGAGCTCCGGGTAAAGTCCCAAAGTAATTCCTAGCCATCAAGTCCATAGGGACACATGGTGGAAGATCGTAGAATTCAGAGAAATCACCTTGAGAGTTTCAGGTTGAGGGTTGAAAGTCTTGAAGCCCGAAACGCTGAAGAGTCGAAGCGCCAAAGGGCCGAAATAGATCTAGATCGTCAGATCCAAAGGACAGGTGGTGAGAATCATGGATTCTGGAAAACACCTGAAGTAAACGTCGACTGTCGATCGTCTGAAGTAGATCCAAACCGTCAGATCTGGAGAACACATGATGCAAATCCATGAACTCCGGGTAAAGTCTCGAAGTGATTCATAGTCGTTGGATTTGGAGGACACGTGGCGCAAATATGTGAGCTCCGAGTGAAGACATGTTGGCCATGGGTTATGGAAGGAAGCAAAGAACGAGGAAGAAAAGGTAAAAAGCGAGCTTCGCGGGAGACACAGTGGCTGTCACTGGGTCGAAGTGAGCAAAAGAACAGAGAAGATGGAGCGAAGTGCGAAAAAGCAGGTCGTTGGATGAGGAGATCGAGGATGACAGATTAGCAAGAAGGATGGACCAAGGATGACTTAGGAAGTGGAAAAATCCAACATTATATGCCTTGGAGCATCGCGAGATGGAGAAGGAAAGACAGGCTGGTGAAGCCCGAAAAGAATGAGTCAAGTTGACCTAGGGTTGTAGACACCTAGGGTTTTGGTAATTAGGGTTTTGACACCTAGGTTTCGAACTAAGGTTTTTGGTGAGGGATGTAATGTATAAATAGAGGTTGAGAGGACCTAGGGCGGGTTGGTACTATGGTTGAGCCTTATAGCCGAGTATTGTTCATCAGGAGAATATTGTATTGAGGGTGAGAGAAATTTTGAGAGAGAGAGCCTTATGGTATTGTAATATCTTTAGTTGGGTGCGCAGGAGGAGAGAGGAAGAAGAAAGGATTTGCTGGCCAAGAGTGCAGATCAGGACTGTAAGCTTTACCTTAATATATCATAAGCACAGTTCTGTGGACGTAGCCCTAAAGAGAAGGTGAACCACGTACCTTTGTTGTTGTGTGTGTGATTGATTCTTTGAGATCTGATGTTGTTATATTATTATCTACATTACTGTATTAGATCATATATATAGCTGTGAGGGATAGATCTAGCTAGTTTAATGGTAGATGCATGTTATGTTGTTGTTGTAATAAGAACCACTTGATATTCCCCTAGTTGTAGACATCTCTATCCTGCAACCCCCTCATAGCTGCTTTGGGTGAGACTGCATCTGCTTCGCAGGTGATGTCGAAAGGGCCAGTAGCTAGGGCTTGTTTGTGCACTCTTGGAGATGAACCCTGGGTCTGACCCTGTGCTAACGAACCATTTGTTGGCACAGGGGTAGACCCAGGGTTCAATGCTCAAGAGCGCACCAACAAAGCCCTAACTACCGACCCTTTCGGCAACACCTGCGAAGCAGATGAAGTCTCACCCGAGGTAGAGGCAGGGGTGGTTGCAGAAGTCAGGTGTCTGCAACCTTAGCTGGGACACCAATCTATGGTTATATTTCTTACAATGCACTTAGCATCAGTTATTTCCTAACATACATTCATTAATACACTTCGCAGAAAACACAGAGAACCATAGCAATTGCTCAGATCTAGAACTTAGCAATGATAAACAAGTTATACTAAATAGATTAAGCACTTAGCATCTTATGTATCATATCTAGAATGCATTCATATCTCATAAGCACAAAGCATCAATAGATCTATCTAAACATATCATAGAACTTATCAAGAGAGAGACAAGCACATCAACACTCTGTGCACTCAACACTTATTACAGCATGCATAGAGCTCTTACAATCACACAGACTTCTGATCACATAGATCCAACTTATGCATTAAGACATTGACTAGATAGGGCCTCTTTTATTACATGGCCTAGACCTCTATTTATACATAGAAAAATGCCTAAACAAGGGATGACATCTCTTTCTCGTTACAATATTCCAAAAAAAACCCAAAAAGGTTCCACAAAAGGTGGTGAGATCTCGTGATCTCCGCTTCTCTATGCACTTCATCTTCAATAGGCAGTCCAAGTACCAAACAGTCAACTATGACCAAGTATTCCTCAAAACTTGGTCGAGGGCCAACAGGCCCCCAACACTCACCTGTGACTCGTCCCGAGTCACTCTTCTCTGGGTAACTCTGCCTCGAAGGCCTCGATCTTCACTCAAGTTGCTTCGACCTGTTTCTTTGCTACTACTTCTTGCTCGACAAACTCCTGAATGAGTGCATTATAAACCCACTAGGAAATCACACAGGAGCAAGATATATTATCAATACGAAAAAATACCTGACTAGATGGGCCGAAGCAAGAGCAGTCAAGGACTGTAGTGCAGCTACAACTACGCGGTTTATATTTGATGACATAATAACCAGGTTTGGATGCCCTAAGGTCCTTATGAGTGATCACGGTACACACTTCATCAATAAGACATTTGAAGCCCCGACTGAAGAATTTGTAGTCCACCATCAGAAGAGTGCACCTTATCATCCACAAGCAAACGAAATGGTTGAAGCATTCAACAAGATCTTGGAGATAGCATTGATAAAGATTTGCAATGTGAATAGGGATGACTGGGATTTAAGAGTACCAACAATACTATGGGCTTATAGAACCACTTGCAAGAAATTAACAATGCAGACCCCTTTCAAGTTGGTTTATGGTCTTGAAGTTGTTGTCCCAATGGAGTACTTGGTACCAAACTTAATAATTGTTGCATTTATAGACATGGATGATATTGGTTCCATTCATGAGAGGCTAACACAGTTGGTCAAACTAGAAGAAGACAGATTCATTGCAGGTTTCCATCAGCAAATTCAGAAGGAACGAGAAAAGGCCTATCATGACAGACACATCAAGAAGAAGATATTTAGGCAAGGTGATTTAGTCTTGCTATATGACAATAAGTTTATCAAATACCCTGGGAAGTTCAGAATGCATTGGCTCAGACCATATGATATTGCCTATGTTACAGGAGGAGGAGTTGTGCAGCTGAAGACATTGAAAGGAGATTGGAAGGAAGGCTTGGTGAATGGGAGTCAGCTGAAGTTGTACTATGACAACCAATCGCCTTGCATCTCTCAGTAGAATCAAGAAGACAAGGGTCCAGGTACCAGGTGCATTTGAAACTAGGTACCAGACATAGAAAATATAGTCTGCACAAGGATGGAAAAGAGGCATAAAGCAGAAAGCAAGGGCTGCACTGCGCAGTCAAAATTCGAAGTAAAACAAGAGGATCAGATATCAAGTGCCTCGGGACGAGTCACATGTGAGTGTTGGGTGCCTGTTGGCCATGGGTTATGGAAGGAAGCAAAGAACGAGGAAGAAAAGGTAAAAAGAGAGCTTCGCGGGAGACATAGTGGCTGTCACTGGGTCGAAGTGAGCAAAAGAATAAAGAAGATGGAGCGAAGTGCAGAAAAGTAGGCCGTTGGATGAGGAGATTGAGGATTACAAATCAACAAGAAGGATGGAACGAGGATGACTCAAGAATGGAAAAAGATAGCATTAGATGCCTTAGATCACCGCGATATGGAGAAGGAAAGACAAGCTGGCGAAGCCCGAAAAGAATGAGTCAATTTGGCCTAAGGTTGTAGACACCTAGGGTTTTGGTAATTAGGTTTTTTGACACCTAGGTTTCGACCTAAGGCTATCGGTGAGTGATTGTAATGTATAAATAGAAGTCGAGAGGACCTAGGTCAAGTCGGTACTATGGTTGAGCCTTATAGTCGAGTATTGTTCATCTGGAGAATATTATATTGAGGGTGAGAGAAGTGCTGAGAGAGAGAGAGCCTTCTGGTATTGTAAGATCTTCAGCTGGGTGTGAAGATCAAGTCCTGCAGCTGGGTGCGCATGAGGAGAGAGGAAGAATAAAGGATATGCTATCCAAGAGCGTAGATCAGGACTGTAAGCTTTACCTTAATATATCATAAGCACAGTTCTGTGGACATATCCCTAGAGAGAGGGTGAACCATGAACCTCTGTTGTTGTGTGTGTGATTGATTCTTTAAGCTCTGATGTTGTTATATTGTTATCTACATTACTATATTAGATCAGATCTATAGCTGCGAGGGATAGATCTATCTAGTTTAATGGTAGATTCATGTTATGTTGCTATTGTAATAAGAACCACTTGATATTCCCCTGGTTGTATACATCTCTGTCCTGCAACCCCCTCATAGCTTCTTTGGGTGAGACTGCATCTGCTTCTCAAGTGTTTCCAAAAGGGCCAGTAGCTAGGGCTTGTTGGTGTGCTCTTGGAGCTGAACCCTGGGTCTGCCCATGTGCCAACAAGACCTGAAGTAATTCTCGACTGTCAAATCATGAGGACACACATTAGAGGATTGTAGCCTTCAGATAAAAGTCAATGGGGAAAAGGTTTGAGATTTGAGACCTCAGAAGTCCAAAACCCGAAGGAGATATCGACCGTCGATCGAGAAGAGGGTTGGAGGACCGTTGATTTGGGTTAAATGGTCAAACACTCAAAGTGGAAGCAGGACCATTGATCGAGTAGGACAAGTGTCTGTAGATCGTCAGCTCCAGAAGTTTGAAGTACAGAATAAGCATGGTTTAATATTTCAAAACCCTGAATTTTGGAATTGCGAAGAGATCATAGTAATTGATCTAGGAGGGATAGATCTGATCCGTAGATTTGAGATGCACAGATCTGAACTGTTTATTTAGACAATATCATAAATATCGTGAGATCAACGATGTCGTAGCATTGCAGGGACAAGAGTTGCATGAAGTTTTAAATCTTGAGAGTGGGCCACAATTCAAACTGTGGTTTCGCCAGGAGGACACGTAGAGACTTGAGGAGGATTGCAGGCCCAAAATTAGTTTGAACCGAAGCCGTTTGTGGCCGCACCCACAATCGCATGGTCATCGCCAGGTTCACATCCAAGGAGAGGCCAAGAGAAAAGGGGCTAATGCCAACTCCGAGACTTCACTGAAGCGTGAAGGAGAAGGTCATGGGTATCATAAGACCTGCAACAAAGGCTGAAAGGACCTATGTCTGATTTAGAGGTGAGACTATCATGGTCTCAAAGTCTCATTTGATTTAGACTCAGAGAATCTTGTCTAGAGGCTCAGGCTAAGTCCTGGATTCTCCAAATTAGAACCTGTAGAGAGAAAGAGGATTTGTTCCTGTAAGGAGGACGATTTTTTTTTTTATCCCCATCGTGGATGTGTTACAAATTTGTATCAGAGCATGGTTACAACACTTGGCCTACTTGGGCTCACAAATGACTCACTTAAAAACTCTATTTGGAGTACTTTTAAAAGAATGACACTCTACCTTACCTATTTCTTAAAAAGTCTGATTAAAAATGTTATTAAAGAAAAGAATGAAACTTTCTACTGTGTGTATGCATTTAAGAAATTGAACCATGTATTGTTCATGAACTAATAAACTGTTAGCTAACAATAAGTGTTTTTTTCAACACTCGAGCAGTCAGTAAATCATGGGAAATATCTAAGACTAAAGGATGGTGACATGTCATGAAGTGGGGGATGGCTCCCACAATAGAGACGAAGAATCTAACAAAGGAGGGCAGTGGAAACCCCTCCAGATCTGGTTGAAACTGTAAGGAGCCTTAGGGCCGAATTATAGAGTTGCAAGGATGACAACGAGAGATTGATAAAGGAACAAGAAAAACAAACATAAATTAACGCGGTCTTGCTGCAGAGCTTATTCAACAAACAAAGTCAACTACAACATGAACCCACAACCAATCATGTGGACTGACGACATAAGAAGAGAAGTCAAAGTCCACCTGAGATCCGAAAACATGACTCCATAAGTGACCACACTAGGAAAAGTACCTCGAAGGCCTAGCCTGGAGGCAAGGGACACTCATCAGTGGAGTCCTCTGGAAAGGAAGCTAGTAACTCCAAAGGATCTTCTAGTGGCAAAGCCAACTCACATTCTCGAAGAAAAGGAAAGAAGTGGAAGCTTTCCAAAAATCATGATCATGAAGAATTCAAGAAATCCAAACCACCCTCTTTCGATGGAGAGATTAAGAAGGGAGAAGAGGCTGAAGCCTGGATGCTTGGTTTAAATAAATACTTCAGAGTCCATGACTACTATGAAAACTTGAAGGCTCAAATAGCCATCTTCAACCTGAATGGGAAGGCTTCCATTTGGTGGAAAGACCTTAGGAATGTGAAAGGAGTCCATGAAAAGGACTTGTCATGGAAACAATTCGAGAAATACTTCAGGAAGCAGTATCTGTCAGAGAAATACATGGATGGGAAGACTAAGGAGTTTTATGAACTCATGCTAGGGCAACTCACCATAGACGAATTCGTCAATAAATTCCTTGAACTACTGAGGTATGTACCCTACATAAAATATGAAAAAGTAAAAATGTAGTGGTTCATTAGTGGGTTACCTCAAACCTAACGGGATAGGATTGAGTTAGACAAACCAAATACCTTAGAAGAAACTATCCAGAAGGTGAGGTATTGTTATGAACAGTTTGGGAGTAAGAAAATACCTCACGAGGACTGGAATACTAGGAGTAGTTTGGAATTCTAGAAGAAAGGGTTTAAATCCTCAAGATTCAATAAATATGGAAAAGATTCTAGAACGAGCCTTCCTACTAGGAGTGTATATTAGCAAAATTTCCCCTCTCAAAGTGGAAATAAACCTTTTAATACAACCCCAGGAAAGACTGATAACCTAAAGAAGGAACCCTTAAAATGTTGGGGTTGTGGAGAAGATCATCGATTGAGGGACTGACCACATAGACAACAAAATAGTAAGAGGGTATACAATATCCAAGAAGATACCACCATCAATGATGTGGCTAGGAGCATGCCACGAATCTATGCATCCTTGGAAAATAATCAATTCGACTGCCAAGATTTAGTAGTGGAGCTAGAAGGTATGCTCACCAACCATCTAGTTTCTATTTTAATTGACCCAGGTTCTAATTTGAGTTATGTGGCCCATCAGACTATTGATAAGGGTAAAATTCAACCAATTAGACATGTTAAACTATGGTTGGTTCAATTATCCACTAGGACCAAAAGAAAAGTGGCAGAGGTCATACCAGCCTGTCAATTCATCATGGGTGGATTGCCCACCCAAGCGATCCTTAACGTACTTCCCCTAGGATATTATGACTTATTGATTGGTATGGATTGGTTGGATGCTTGCAAAACTAAATTGGAATGTTATCATAAAAATTTAGAATGTGTAAATGAAGAAGGAAGAAAGACGACCCTCCAAGGGATTCAGAAGCCTGTCTTAGTGAGGCAAATATCAACCCTTCAAATGAAAATGTATTGCAGAAAGGGATGTTTGGTATATTCCATACAGGTATTGGAATATGTTGAGGATGAAAAAACAAACCTATAGGACCACCCCATATTAAAAGAATACAAGGACGTATTCCCAGAAGAAGTACCAGTTCTACCTCCAAGAAGGAATATTGACTTCTTGATAGAAATTACACTGGGAGCGATACCAACATATAGAACACCATACATAATGAACACGCAAGAGATGGTTGAGCTCAAGCTACAACTAAAGGAGATGATGGAAAAAGGCTACATCTGACCCAGTGTATCTCCGTGGGGACCACCCATCCTGTTTGTGAAAAATAAAGATGACACACTCTGACTATGCATAGATTATAGACAACTCAATAAGGAAACCATAAAGAACAAGTACCCCTTACCAAGAATTGATGGCTTGTTCGACCAGTTGGGAGGTGCATCTATATTCTCGAAGATCGACCTAAGGTCTTGCTACCATCAACTCTGGATTAAGGATGAAGACATCCACAAAATGACCTTTAGGACAAGGTATGGTCACTATGAATTCGTGGTAGTGCCGTTTGAGTTAACCAATGCCCCCACCACTTTTATGTGCTTGATGAATAATGTACTCAAGAAATTTATGGACAAATTTGTATTGGTTTTCATTGATGATATCCTAATCTACTCCAAGAACAAGGAGGAGCACAAAGAACATCTTAGACTTGTACTTCAAGTACTAAGCAAGTCCATTATCTATGCCATGCCATTTCTATGTAAGGACTGGCAGTAGACCCCAAAAAGATCATATCTATTATGGAATGGCCTACCCCAAAGGATGTATCTGATATTAGATCCTTCATGGGCTTAGCAAGATACTATAGAAGGTTCATAAAAGGGTTTTCCAAGATTGGTTGTCCAATCACTACCCTTCAGAAAAAGGGGATTAAATTCATTTGGACATCAAAATGTGAAGAAAGATTTTAGGAATTGAAGTACCTCCTAACCCATGCCCCTGTGCTAAAGATTGCAGACCCGGATAATGATTTCCTTGTGTGTACAGATGCCTGCAAGGAAGGACTCAGAGGAGTCCTTATGCAAGAGGGATGTGTAATTTTCTACACGTCCAGGAAATTAAATGAGCATGAGATCAATTATGTGACTCGTGACATAGAATTGGTTTCCATAGTACATGCTTTAAAAATGTGGAGGCACTACCTCCTGGGTAGAATATTTCTGCTTATTGTTGGCACAGGGGCAGACCTAGGGTTCACTCCAAGAACGCACCAACAAGCCCTAGCTATTGGCCCTTTCGGAAACACCTGCGAAGCAGATGTAGTCTCACCTGAAGCAGCTAAGAGGGGGGTTGCAGGACAGAGATGTCTACAACTAGGGGGATATCAAGCGGAACTAATACAAAAATACTGCAACATTCATATACCTCTTATCAGCTATATCTACTATGTGCAGCTATAAATTTGATCTAACACAATAATGAAAATAATAGTATAACAATGACAGAGATCCAGGCATCAATCACACATACGACACAAAGTATACGTGGTTCACCCTCTCTCTAGGGATACGTCCATAGAACTATGCTTAAGATATATTGAGATAAAGCTTACAATTCTGATCTGTGCTCTTAGTCAGCAGATATTATCTCTTCTTCTCTCTGTCTCCCACCTTCCTGCACACCCAGCTACAGGACTTGATCTTCACACCCAGCTGAAGATCTTAAAATACCAGAAGACTCTCACTCTCATCACTCCTCTCTCTCACAGTACAATAATCTCTCAACCAACAACAATCAATATCAATACCCAACACTAGTAACGACCCGACCTAGGTCCTCTCAACCTCTATTTATACATTATAGTCCCTCACCGACAACCTTAGGTCGAAACCTAGGTGTCAAAACCCTAATTACCCAAAACCCTAGGTGTCTAAAACCCTAGGTCAACTCGACCCACCTTTTCAGGGCTTCACCAGCCTGTATTTCCTCCCTTCTTGCACGGTGTTCCAAAGAATCCAATGGTGTCTTTCTCTGCTTGCTGAGTTTTCCTCGATCCATATTCCTTGTTGATATGTCATCCTCGATCTCCTCATCCAACGGTTTTCTTTTCCATACTTCGCTCCAGCTTTTCTGCTCTTTTGCTTACTTTGACCCAGTGACAGTCACTCTATCTCCCACGTAGTTCACGTTTGACCTTTTCTTCCTTGATCTTCACTTCCTTCCATAAATAAGGGCCAACAGCCCCCCAACAATCACCTGTGACTCATCCCGAGGCACTTCAGATCTGATTCTTCCGTTTCTCTTCGAATTTGGACTGTGGAGCCTTTTATTTTTTCTTTATGCCTCCTTCCCATCCTTGTGCAGACTATCTTTTCTATGTCTGGTACCCAGTTTCAACTGCACCTGGTACCTAGACCCTTTTCTCCTTGCTTTTACTGAGAGCTGCGAGGCATCTAGTTGTCATAATACAACTTCAGCCGACTCCCATTCACTAATCCTTCTTTCCATTCTCCATTCAGTGTCTTCACATGCGCATCTTCTCCTTCTATAACATAGGTGATCTCATATGGTCCAAGCCAATGCGTTTTGAACTTCCCTAGATGTCTTATAAATTTACTGTCATACACAAGTACTAAGTCACCTTGCTTAAATACCTTCTTCTTGATGTGTCTATCATGATAGGCCTTCTCTCTTTCCTTCTGTACCTACTGATGGAATCCTGAAATAAATCTTTCTTCTTCTAGTTCAACCAGCTGGGAAAGCCTCTCACGAACAACGCCAGTATCATCCATGTCTGTAAATGAAACAATTCTTAAGCTTGGTACCAAGTACTCCATTGGGATAACAAATTCGAGACCATAAACCAACTTGAAAGGGGTCTGCATTGTTAATTTCTTGCAAGTGGTTCTATAAGCCCATAGTACTACTGGTATTCTTAAATCCTAGTCATCCCTGTTCACACTGCAAATCTTTATCAATGCTGTCTCCAATAATTTGTTGAATGCTTCAACCGTTCCGTTTTCTTGTGGATGGTAAGGTGTACTCTTCTGATGGTGAACTGCAAATTCTTCAGTCAGGGATTTCACTGTCTTGTTGATGAAATGAGTGACTTGATCGCTCATAAGGGTTTTAGGGCATCCAAACTTGGTTATTATGTTATCAAATATAAAACACGCAGCCGTAGTTTCACTACAATCCTTGACTGCTCTTGCTTCGACCCATCTAGTCAGGTATTATGTTGCAGTGATAATGTACCTTGCTCCTGTGCGCTTTCCTGGTGGGTTTATAGGTCCCATAAAGTCAATGGCCCACTTTTCAAATGCTTGTAGGGTCATCTACAGTGCTAGTGGCATTTCATCTCTTTGGGATGGTTTTCCAAATCTCTGGCATACATCACATGCTCTAGTATACGCTTTAGCATCTCTGTGTAAAGTAGGCCACCAAAGGCCAACTCACATAACCTTCTAAGCAATTGCTTTCCATGTGTAATGTCCTCCTGCAATGCCTTCATGAGATTCTGTGAGGATCAACGGGTGCTTTTCCTCCATCACACATCTTCTTAGTATCTCATCAGGTCCCATCTTATATAGCTGACCAACTATTAGTGAAAAGTCTGCAGTGCACACCACTAGCTATTTCTTCTGGGAAATTGTATACTCACTTGGAGCCATTCCTATTGACATGAATTGGACTGTGTCTACGAAGTGGTCATCCATCTTCCTAATGGCGAGAAGCTGTGCATCTGGTAGTGTATCCTCCAGATTGGTGGGTTCTTCACCATGTTCCAACCTTGACAGGTGGCCAGGTCCCTTGTTCATTCTTCCTGTCTTAACTATGATCTCAAAATCATATTCTTGAAATAGGAGAAGCCATCTGCATATTCGCCCCCCCAACACTGGATTTTTGACTAGGTACTTCAGCGTAGAGTGATCAATAAAAATTTTAAAGTGTCCTCCTAGTAAGTAATGGAGGAATTTTTGCAGCGCATACACCATGGCTAATCCTTCTATCTCTATATTAGTGTAATTGATTTCAGCCACAGATAGCTTTCTGTTGGAAAATGCTAATGGATGGTCGATCTCCCCTTCTCCAGGTTGTGCCAATACTGCTCCTAATGCAATAGAAGATGCATCAACATGCACATGAAATTCTCTTCTCCAGTCTGGAAAGACCAGAATGGGCGCAGTCCATTCATCCTCTTCTTTCCCCAAAGGGAGGCTAGATACCTCCTTAAATACTTTCTTCCTCACAATCTGTAGTGCTTGATCTATTGAAGGAAATTCACTTTGAAACAAAAAAGTGGTTACAAAATTCTGAAGCATACCTTCCCAATCGATAGTGATGAGGTGCAGCTCCGCTTGAAGGTACCAGTTAATAGGGGTCATGTCCAGCATGTTAATGAATCTATGTACCCATTGTTCTCGAGGAATTTCACTCCAGGCTTCTTCGCAACTTCACACATGGTCCTTTGGGCAACTTCAGCATGTGTACCTCACTTTGCAGATTCCTACTTATGCTGAGAACCGCACTGTCATTAAGGTTTGGAATTGTGTCCAGTTTGTAATATTTCTTTTGTGCATCCCCCACCATCTTGTTGGTGTAGCTTTCAGGGCCTCATCCATAGCCAACAACCTCTCTTGTGCTGGTACACTTGTTTCAAAATCTGAGAGGAAGGATTCCAGAGGGTTTAGACCATCAAAGGTAGGCAAGTTACTTATTGTTGTACCAATCCAACGAACTTCTCTGGTCAGTCGGTCACATATCCTTGTGGATACTTCATATGTCATCTGGTTCTGTCAATTCTCCAACGCTTCTTCTGAATTTGATGAACACACATTGTCACTTCGCCAACTTAGATTTCCATCCGCAATAGGGTTGATATAATCCTGTTGTCTGGCTGTTAATTTATATATGTTTTCTAGCTCATATGCATGGTCTTCTTCTCTGATGGGCTCTGTATATCGTAGACCTTCATCTGGATCTAAGGGTGCAATGACCCTAAGGCCATCTCCTTCAAATGTCATGCATCTTTTCTTTAAATCAACAACAGTATAATTGTCGAAGGCCCAATCAATTCCTAGCAATGCAGGGTAAGGGAAACTATCATCAACAATTTCAATTACCTCAAAATCTACAAAGGTCCTAACTCCGTCGATGTCCACATGGACATTCTCCAATCATCCAAATGGGTTGACAACTTGCTGATTAGCCATTCTAATCCTGATAGGGGAATAGATCAACTTCAGTTTTCCCATTAGTGCCCAAGTTTTCTTCGTCATGACATTGACCTCCAATCCTAAGTCGAGGACCACATAGTCTATATCATACTCTCCTATTTGAGCATTCAAATGTAATTCTTTGTTTTTTCTTCTCTTCTTACCAATCTGGTGTACTGCCCTGTTCAGTAAGGGGTCTACCTTTCCTAGCTCATACTGCCTAATTAGGTTTTGTAACTCTTGCACAACATTCTCATCCCAAATTAACTTAAGACAAGTGTACAAAAATTTGATGAGTTTACTTACCTCTTTTCCTTCTTTCGGTGAAGCCGATTGATCAAATGCCTGAGGCATTCCATACTCTTTTATTTCTAGTCACGTTCTAGATCAGGATCCTTGGTTCCCCTTGAAATCCTGTCTTGCTTCCTCAAATATTTGTCTTTCTTTCCTTGCATCAAAAACCCGAGTCCTCTCCACAGCCTTCCTGATACCTAACTCTTCTGTGATCTTTCTTTGGATTGTTCTATCTTCTCCTATAGCAGTGCCTCCTCGAGTAATAAAAATGACTCTAGGGTCTGTTCCACGTGGTTCAACATATATTAGTTGCACTTGTGGGTTCTGCTGGGGTCCTCGTCTTTCCTTAAGCTTAACCAATAGCACAGGGCATTCTTTTATGACATGCTCAAAAGAGTTACGATAACTGCAGGTTGTGCAAGGATTCTGACAATCCCTTGCTAAGTGTCCTAGCTGCGTGTAGTTATAACAGATTATTTTTCCTCGACCTTGGCCCATACCTCCTCCTCGTCCTCATCCTCTGTATCCACCATGAGGATTGAAGTTTTCTCTCCCTGGAGAGTTGTACTGTGGAGTGTTTCCTTCTTGCTATACTTCACCTTGAATCTTGTATATGTCCCTCGACCTCTCATTCATGAGATCGTAAGCTCTACAATCTCGATCATCATGCCCCACTGATTTACAGAATGTGCAATATAAGTTTGTGGGTGTCTGAACATACTTCTGCATGTAATATCACTCACCTGGGCGATGCCTATTTCTGCATACATCGCACTAGGGCAGGTTAACTTGCTTCAAGGGGCTCGATGCTCCTGAGGCCAGATACTCATGAAATAAGGGACAATGTTCCTTATCATGACCTTCAGATCTTCATCTTACACACCATATATCTTCTCTTTTGTCCTTTCCCTTGTCCTTCTTCATATCCTTGACTTGCAGAGACAAACTAGTCAACTGGCTCAAGATCTGGCTCATGCTTGAGCTAGATTCTCCCATAGGTGTTGATTCAAGCTTCATGGCGATCTCCAAATATTCTTCCTACGATGCAATCTTCTGCTACATCAGAGGGACTCTAATGTGTGGTAACAGTTCCGCGATGAACCATTCTTTGTTCTGTTCATCAGGGATCTGAAAAGTTAATCGACCTGTTAGGGTCTTGAATCTCTGGTCGAACTCCCAAACAGGTTCTTCTACCTTTTGTTTGATCTCTTTTAGCTCTGTAATACATTGTGACTCCGACTTAGGTTTCTTAAACTCTGCAATCAATGCATTCTTGATCTCCTTTAGTGTCTTAGGTTGCGCTAGTCCTTGGACAAGTTTCATGTACCAACTCAGCATGCGGTCCCTTAGAGTAGTGCTGAAATGGGTTCTCTTTATGGCTTCGTCGGTGATCCTTTTAATATTCCACACGGCCTCACAAAGGAACCAGTGTTAATCGAGATCCTCAGATCCATCTCCCCTGAATATAGGGAGACTCATATAATTTTCCATAGAGTTCGCTAGGCTTCTTGTCTGAGTATGGGCTGAGTTGCTAGTAACAACACTCTGAAAACTCTGGTGGTTTTGGCTATTCTGGCTGCTTGGTGCTATTGAAACAATAATAGGGTTAATTTTACTTACTTTAGTAATCTGCGCAATTCCTGAGGTTCCTGTCTTGCTTTGGCGAAGTTTTTCAGCTTCCCCTTCTTCTGTTCTAGTGGGTTCTGAATGTTCTTCATCGATTAGATCTACCTCTTCTCCACTATAGAAACCCTCTTCTCCGTATTTTTTCTTAAACAGGTTCTCAAGGTGAACCCCTATGCATACTCTTCCACTACGCGTATGTCCAGCTTTTGTGTCGCTGTCACTGTCTGAATTTCTGAACATTATCCTTTTCAGGTCCAACCAATCTACTGTATCTTCAAGACGTTATTTTCATGCAACAACATCTTGATTCTTAGCTTCAGAAAGTGAAAAATATTTTCTCTGGGTCCTTTGAAAAAGTATCTCTCGGCTTGGCTATATGATTCTACCCTATCAACAACAAATTCGGTGATATACCCTCCAATGGTACTATCAAACCAATGATCTACTTCTATGGATACAACGTTGTCAACTCTCTTGACCTTCTAAATCAGTGCTGGTGTCCAAACCACATGAGGTCTAGATCTGATCTGAAACTGGGTATCGACTAACCTAGCCAACCACTCAAACAAATCCTTGTGGATTCCTCCAAAGAAGATCTCATGAATGTCGGTGAAGATGTATCTTTGTATCCAATTTTCAATACTCAGTTTATGGTTCTTGTTCTGGGCTTCAACGAAGTCCCTCTGTTGATCCTCTATCCACTTTTGAATCTCTATCTTCTACAGGAACCACCTTGACATTCCCTTAAAAATATTACGGTCTCGGCAACAGAACCATTTGTTGACACAGGGGCAGACCCAGGGTTCACTCCAAGAGTGCACCAACAAGCCCTAGCGACTAGCTCTTTCAGCAACACCTGCAAAGCAGATGTAATCTCACCCGAAGCATATAAGAGGGGGGTTGAAGGGCAGAGATGTCTACAACCAAGGGAATATAAAGTGAAACTAATACAACAATACTACAACATTCATATACCTCTTATCAACTAGATCTACTATGCGCAACTATAAATCTGATCTAACACAATAATGCAAATAACAATATAACAATGACAGATATCCAGGCATCAATCACACATACGAAACAAAGTATACGTGGTTCACCCTCTCTCTAGGGATACGTCCACAAAAATGTTCTTAAGATATATTGATATAAATCTTACATTTCTGATCTGCGCTCTTAGTCAACTAATATTCTCTCTTATTCTCTCTGTCTCCCACCTTCCTTCCCACCCAGCTATAGGACTTGATCTTCACACCTAGCTGAAGATCTTACAATACCAGAAGGCTCTCACTCTCAACACTCCTCTCTCTCACAGTACAATAATCTCTCAACCAACAACAATCAATATCAATACCCAACACTAGTACCGACCCGACCTAGGTCCTCTGAACCTCTATTTATACATTATAGTCCCTCACCGAAAACCTTAGTTCAAAACCTAGGTGTCAAAACCCTAATTACCCAAAACCCTAAGTGTCTAAAACCCTAGGTCAACTTGACCCGCCTTTTCGGGGCTTTTCCAGCCTGTCTTTCCTCACTTCTCGCGCGGTGCTCCAAAGAATCCAATGGTGGATTTCTCTGCTTGCTGAGTTGTCCTCAATCCATCTTCCTTGTTGATCTGTCATCCTCGATCTCCTCATCCAATGGTTTTCTTTTCCGTACTTCGCTCCAAATTTTCTGCTCTTTTGTTTACTTCAACCCAGTAACAACCACTGTGTCTCCCACGCAATTTGTGTTTGACCTTTTCTTCTTCGATCTTCGCTTCCTTCCATAACCAAGGGCCAACACTTATGAAAGATCATTGTGGATTGAGACACCTATTTGATCAACCAAAACTCAATGCCAGGCAACCTAGGTGGATTTCTCTCCTAAGTGAATTCGATTTCAAAATCAAACAAATAAAAAGAAAGGAAAATAGGGTGGTCGATGCCCTTAGCAGGAGTATAAAAATGATTCATCTAGCAACAATAATCTCCCATGAAACAGACGTCAGGGAAAGGGTCAGAAATGAATAAGAGACAAATGCATTCTTCAAGAGCGTGACCTCATACCTAAGACAAGAGCCTACAAGGCTGAAGTATGAAGGCTACTAGATGCTCGAGGAAGGGATGCTTACTTCCAAAAACAAAATGTATATTCCAAACTGTGATGACTTGAAGAGGTTCATAATGGATGAACTACATAAGAGAGCATATACTGGTCACCCATGATATAACTAACTAACTAGGAAACAATTCTATTGGCTTGGGTTGAAGAAAGACATAACTAACTATCTAGCTAAGTGCCTAGAGTGCCAGCAAGTTAAGGTGGAACACCGACATCCAAGAAGATTGTTACAACCCCTACCAATCCCAGAATGGAAATGGGAAACCATCTCCATGGATTGCATCACTGGACTACCAAATTCGACCAAACAAAATGATTCCATCATGGTTTTGGTGGAAAAACTGAGTAAGTATTCCCATTTCGTCCCTATCAATTCAACCTGCAAGGCAATAGATATTTCCAACATCTTCATGAAGGAGATATTCAGACTACATGGCATGCCCAAGGAAAATATATCTGACAGAGACACCAATTTTACTTCAAACTTTTGGAAATCCCTAATGGCTGGTTTGGAGACAAAATTGTTATTCAGCACAACTTATCACCCCTAAAATGATGGAAAAATAGAAAGAGTGAACCAAATAGTAGAAGACATGCTAAGGATGCATGTAATGCATCAACCTAAGAAGTGGGAAGACTACCTACCATTGGTAGAGTTTGCCTACAATAACGGTTATCAAGAATCCTTGAAGATGAGCCCTTTTGAAGTCCTCTATGGTAGACAGTGCAAGATTCCAATCAGTTGGAGCAATCCAATGGACAAAATTACAATTGGACCTGACATGATGAAATAAATAGAACACCAAGTGGTTTAGATAAGACAAAATTTGAATATTTCTTAGGATAGACAGAAAAGTTACGCCGACAGAAAGAGAACTCCCAGAGAGTTCAATACCAGAGACCATGTCTATCTCAGAGTTAGACCCAGGAAGAGTTCCCTGATAATGGGAGCCTGTGCCAATTTGGAACCTTAGTATTGTGGACCCTTTGAAGTCTTAGATAGAGTGGGACCTATAGCCTATAGGCTAGCACTTCCTCCCACTGTAAATGCACATAATATTTTTCATGTTTCATTATTGAAGAAATACGTACATGATGTTAATCATATAATTGACTAGTCTGTGATCCAGGTGGAGCCAGAGGGAGAATTCCTGCCAGAACCCCAATGCATATTAGACAGGAAGGAAACCTCAATCAGGAACCAAACCATTGCATAGGTCAAGGTGCAGTGGAAACACTTTGGCCCAAATGAGGCTACGTGGGAAATGGAGGATGCCATGAGATAGGAATATCCGATTTTGTTTACTTCTAAACATACATATAATGTTTATAGATAGAACATTGAGGACGATGATTCCTTTAAGGGGGAGGGAATTGTAAGACCCTGTTTCCCCTAGTCTGTAAATATAACTATATGGGTCGAGGAACTATGGAAAACTTAAAAGTGTGAATGTTTAATTTGATGGACCTAGTGTAGAAGGTCAATGAATGTAAATTCTAATTATTTTAATAGAAAATGGTTATGTGTTGCATGACTGCTAAAAGAGGGGATGTGTTAAGAGAGAGACCACAAAATGTTGTGAAAGGTGGTGGAGGGGACCAAGAATGGTTGCGTTAACCTCCACCGAACCAGTACCATGCTGGAATTAATTTGCTCAGATCAGAACAACCCTTTGACTAGGAATGAATTCCCGTCAGGATGGTAGGTGGGAAGGGACCCTCAAGAGTTAATGAGGGATGGGTCAGACTGCCCATTGGTAAGGCTTCCAGACCTAACCACATAATGGGAGATTCAAGCCACACACAATATTGTTGAGGGAGGCAAGAAAGGAGGCATGGTGGACAGAGGGAGACCTGTGGATAAAATGAAGAGAGGAGAGAGGAAAATATCGGGTCCGAGGAAGGATTGAAGGAGGAAAAGTGATTTATGATCACAAAAATTAGAGATTGAACCAGGAGAAGGAGAGTAACCTTCATCCTGATCTATTTTTATGTATTGGGAGAAGGAGAGTAACCTTCGTCCCTAACTTCCATTGAGATGGAAGTAAGACATTGAATCTCAAAGTGTTGTGGCTTAAGCTTAGGGGTGGTTAGTGATAAATCCATTGGGAGTGACTGAGCCTATTGTTGGGTGGAAACAAGCACCCCTTTCAGTAGTCGCATCACGCTCTATGGTTCTGATAAGTGTTTTATTTCCTTATGTTTTTGAATTGTAAATAATGGATGCATGCGAGTATTTGCATGTCTATAAAGGTTTGTTTCTCTATATTAAATGATTAAGCTATGAATATGTGTTCGCTTCCTTGAGAACCTATAATTCTGCTTGGATTTCCATATGCCCCAGTTTAATCACTCAAAGGTTCTTTCCCCAGGAATTTACATCATCGTTCCGGAGTCGGAGCAAGCCTCTGGGCATATTTACCAATTTGGTAACCTCACAAGTTACCTTGTCTTGATTCAGAGCTCAAATCTCTACGAGTCAGGAAGGTGTTCCCTTTAGACCAGTAGTCTAGGAGACTCTGAACTTGTGCTTATTTACTTAACCAAAATCCCGATTAAGAGCGAGGATCATAGCCCCAGAGTTTTATGAATATCCACGTGGCCTGGGTCTAGGAACCTTGGATCTCAAGGCTCCGAGATGTCAAGTTGTACGAAGGTCAACTTAAACCCCACAATTGATATGCATCGTTGAACTATGAACAAGGATTGAGGGTGGGGAAACACCTGCGGAGCACGAAGGTGAAAATAGCGGATGTGCTATTTCATGGCCCACAATTCACCCTTGCCATTGACATTGATGGGTTGGAGGATCAACAATCCTAGTTAGACTAGAATCAATTGAGCACTTTCCAAATTGTGGAGGTCGAACTCCCTGGTAAAGAACCCGCATGTTGGGACCTCGCAATTCCTGTGAACCGTCGATCGTTGTTGACCTTCGATCTGAGTTTGAAGTGATCCCTAAAATGCAAGGAGTGCGTGGGATGATGAAAACCTTCAAAGAGATCAAGCTCAAAAGAGATAGCTCTTTCAGGAGCGTAGACGAAATCCAGGAGACAGGCTCATAGGAGGAGCAAGGGTCGAATCCTTTGAGCACTTAGAAAACCTTCTAAGTCGGAGTAATTCAGAAGCCTAGGAGGAGGAGCGATAATGGTCATTGGATCACATCGTAGAGGCTTGACAATCATCTAATCTAAACAAGGTGCACGAACCTTAGTACCTTGCACACACAGAAGAAGAGGACTTACCAAAGTTCCTAAGTCCCAAATTATTTTTGGACCTTCTATCGTCAAGAGGGACATGTGGCGATGGATCATGAACTCTGGAGAAATATGTTCGAGGGTTTTCGGTTAAAAGTTGAAATTCCCAAACCCTGAAGATCCAAAGTGAATCTGGACCGCCTGATCTAGAGGGACACATGGCGACAGATCGTGGATTCCAGAGGAATATGTTCGAGAGGAGGAAAATTTGAGACTTGAGATTTCCGAAGCCTGGAGAGCTGGAAGTCCGAAGTAAATCTCACCCGTCTGAACAGCCGTAGTGAATTTTAATCATCATATCTCTTGAAGTAAATCTCAGGCTTCAGATCACCTAAAGTGGATCTGGTTCGTCAGAGTTCATTAGAGACATGGCATAGATCTGTGAGCTCCGGGTAAAGTCCCAAAGTAATTCCTAGCCATCAGGTTCAGAGGGACACATGGCAACAGATCGTAGACTTCGGAGAAATCACCTTGAGAGTTTCAGGTTGAGAGTTGAAACTGCCAAAGCCTAAAATGCCGAAGAGCTGAAGCACCGAGGTGCCAAAGGGCCAAAATAGATCTAGACCTTCAGATCTAAAGGACAAGTGGAGAGAATCTATGGATTCTGGAAAACACCTGAAGTAAACGCCGACTGTCGGATCGTCCGAAGTAGATTTGAACCATCATATCTGGAGAACATGTGGCGCAAATCCGTGAACTCTCGGTAAAGTCTTGAAGTGATTCATAGTTGTCGGATTCAGAGGACACGTGGCACAAATCTGTGAGCTCCGGGTGAATACCCGAAGTAATCCTTGACCTTCAGATCAGGAGGACACTCATAAGGGATTGTAGGCTTTGAATAAAATTCATTGGGGAAAAGGTTTGATATTTGAGATCTTAGAAGTCTGAAACCAGAAAGAGATCTTGACCATCGATCGAGAAGAGGGTTGGAGGACCATTTATTTGGGTTAAATGGTCAAACACCTGAAGTGGAAGCAAGACCGTTGATCAAGCAGGATAGGTGTTTGCAGATCATCAGCTCGAGAAGTTTCAAGTACGGAAGAAGCAGGGTTTGATATTTCAAAACCCCGAAGCCTGAAATTGCGAAGAGATCACAGTTGTTGATCTAGGAGGGACATATCTGGTCCATAGATTTGAGAGGTGTATATATGAACCATTGATTCAGACAATATCATCAAGATCGTGAGATCAATGATCTTGTAGCATTGCGGGGACAAGAGTTGCGAGAAGTTTAAAATATCAAGGGTGGGCCACAATTCAAACCGTGTTTTCGTTAGGAGGACACATGGAGACTTGAGGAGGATTGCGGGCCAAAAATTAGTTTGACCCCAAAATGCTTGTGTCCATGCCTGCAATCGCGCGGTCATTTCCAAGGTCACATACAAGGAGAGTCCAAGAGAAGAGGGGCTAACGCTAACTTTGAGACTTTGCTGAAGCGCGAAGGAGAAGGTCATGGGTATCATAAGACCTGCAACAGAGGTCGAAAGGGCCTGTGTTTGATTTAGATGTGAGACTATTATGGTCTCAAAGTCTAGTTTTATTTAGACTTGAAGAATCTTGATCGAAGGCTTGGGATGAGTCCTGGTCTCTCCAAATTAGAACCTGTAGAGAGAAAGAGGATTTGTTCCTGTAAGGAGGACTATTTTTTTATTTTTTTTAGCCCCATCGTGGGTGTGTTACAAAGGATCTAGTTGTAATATCTTCCATTATTGTTAATACAACAATATATTTTATTTCCCACAAAGGTTTTTTGTATTTGATTATATTTGTTGCATTTCTCCTTGATCATTTGCATAGGTTTCAACAAAATACACTGTTGTTTCTTTCACTCTTGTTGGCTTGTATCTTCTTACAGGTTATCATTCACAAGTCTCAGGACAGAGATGGAAACTACAACTAGCGAGGAAAACCATCGATTAAAAGGTGTGAGCTCTTGCTAGCTAGTATTTTTGATTGTATAAACCTAGGGAAAGTTATATGTTCTGTCATGTTTTGTTCTAGTCTTGGTTTCCAAGTCTAGGGAGATCAGTTCCTATCCGCATAGACCGATTTGTTTGACAACACCAAGGTCATGGAATTTACCCGTTGAGGGAATGTCTTCATAGAGTGATTTTTTTGGTGATATGAGCATAAATTATCCTTTCCAAAGCTATCTAGATTTAATGCAATTTGAGGAGCTTCGAGTGGCCTAGGTGGGTTGTCATTTCTCTTAAAGAATGGACCGAAATTTCTAGGCTTTGAATATTCTTTCCTAACATTCTTCTTGAGATCCACAACTTCATTCGACAATTTCTTGACTAACTTCACTACACTGTCAATATCTTTGAGCTCCTTTTCGGGTGTCTTTGCTAGCAGTAAAGTTCCATCCAACCTGGTTTCCTTAGAGTGTGAGTGATGGTTATATGAGGATATATCCCTTTCTATAGTTTCGGATTCATTAAAATTCAGAGCCAAAGTGTCTCTATTAGCTCGCTTGAAAAACATGCCTATAGAAGGGATAAGAGCCACAATGTAGTAATCGATGGCTAAGGATTGTGAAGGAGCCATGCCAATAGTAAACTCAGTTAGGACAGTGAGAAATTGCTGATTGAAATTCTTCACATTTTCCTTTTTATCTATTTTAATGGATCCTAACTCTTTATACAAGGATGTAGTTGTTTTCCGTTCATCAAATTTTCTAATAAAGACCTTCTCAAATTATTCCCATCAAGTTATAGAAGTAGTTGGCAGACAAAAGTACCAGATAGATGATATGCCGGACAAGGTGTAAGGAAACAACCTACATACTACATCTTCATGCTGGACATTTAGAAAGAAAGTGGCTATGGAGAAGTTTTTTTATGTGATCCTCTAGTGAGCCAGGTCTGTTTGAATCAAACTTGGGAAGGAACTTGTCATATTTCCTGGGCATTTCATGTAAGGTTCCTACTAAATTTAATGCACTTCTGAATATCCAAGTTGGGATCAATGCCCTTCACTCTTGATGTTCACCCATGATTTGTTCAAGAACTATTTCAGGGTTTTCACCGTCAAGGTTATGTTCAAGTTCAGGAGGGGTAGGGGGGAATTGGCTCAAGGGTACTGGTACTTATTGTAAAGTAGTTTCGATGAGATCTTATATAGGATCAAAAATAATGTTGAGGTGATTATTTGGTCATCTTACACATGTATCTTTCTTCCTTGGGAGCTCTAAAGTTGTTGGTAGCATAACAAGTAGTTTTGTGTAAGGATGGGTAATGCGACAAGTTTTGGTGAATTCTTCTCGTGGAACATGAAACCAAGTTTCTATATAAGTTTCAGGATTTATTGTGGCACTTTTGAAATCAGGTTTCGTATCTTCGTAGCTAATCTCATGTTCAAGACTGATACGTGGGAAAAGAGTTAGAATAGGGTTTCTTTCAAAGGAATGACCATGATTATGTAGATTGTTTATGTAAGGAATACACTTGGCCCTCCTTCTAGTGCCAATTCTATTGATGGGGCATAATTCACCCTATAACAGTAAGGGGTTCTCTCCAATGAGTTGTCCCGATTAGACTATGCACCATTTGGTTTAGGAGACCCATTTGGAATATGGTCCGACTATGTATGAAAATAAATATATTCTACTTCTAATATATCCTATCCTATCTAAGAGAAAACTGAAGTAACCAAAATGAGTTGTAATGGAACTAAACTCTGCCAAAAACCTCACCCAAATAGCTGAAATAAAGGTGCAAAGTTAGAAACACATGGATACATACATATAACAAAAAACGTCCAAATTATATTGCTTCATACATAAGAACTCATGAGCTTAGGACTTATAAATATAAGAAATAATAACGATACTGCAAAATTACATTGAATGCATCAAATTAGTCTATAATCAAACATTGTCCTTACAGTGCATGTGATCAACATACATTACACTTGAAACAATTCACAACAAAACAACCACACACACAAGTTCTTCTCTCTTTTGAAAATTGTTCCTGAGGGTTTCTCAATATTCATTAACAAAGTATATGTCCTTGAATTATTTCTTGAGTTTATACAGTGCTTAAGATCCCCTTCAAATTGGGTCTCTTATTTTATTTATCCTTTTTTTTCTAACGGTTTTGTGACTCTTTGTATTCCCCTAAAGAAATTGTTACAAAACTATTCATACCCCCTCTTGCCGATGACATATGTACAAAGAAAAGACAAAATTGGGAGTAGTTCATAAAAAACAAATAGGGTGTAGGTAATAACAATTGCGAATTTTCTATTTTGTATTTTTACAGATTCTTGTCTCGGAGGCATGCCACCTAGATTTCTAGCTGATCATGCAAAGATACAAGCCTATGGTATGCAATCTCTTCTATGGAAGTTGTATGCATCACCATGTTGTCATCGAGGGTCTACATATCTTTTGATAATGTAGCCATGAATGCTTGAACCATAGCATGGAACTTTGTCAGTTGAATAAGGTGATGTTATATTAGGTCTTTCATTATTGTGGTGACTTCTTCTGTGACTCCTCCTTTACGAATTGTGTTGCCCTGTAACTTTTCAACCAGTTCTTCCATTATAAGGTTCTTCCCACACTCCTCAAGTTGTGGAAATCAACATAACTCAAGTAATTCTTGTGCCACTTTATGTATGCACAAACATATTTCCATTGAGATGGTAGTTTATTTGTGTTCCTTTTGTACTATTTTCTGGTAGTGGTCTACTGCATAAGTGTCGGTCTTCATTTCCATGGATGAGGGACGATAGAGCTCAACTGGTGCATTTGATTGTTTTGTGATCCATGTACAAATATTATTCATACCTTCCTAGATGATGTTGAACTATGTGAGCTTGGTTTGCAATGTGCTATGTTGGTCTACAATGATAGAAACTAAGTCCTGGAACATGTGCAGGTGAGTGTACATTTCAATTAAGGCCTCTTCAAGCTCAGTTCTGATATTCTGCATGTGCTAGTCTTGAATCTCTGAAGGTTGCCTTCATCCACCTTTACATGTTGTATCTTTTCCTCAATATCTCTAATCCTTTCTTCTTTCTCTAGATTTTGCTGGCATAGACTTTGGACGTTATCTTCTGTGGAAATCCAAAAAGCAGATCCAACTGAGGCTATGGATACTGAATCTTTGCTGACATGTTATGTCACAAGGATTTGTGTAATGACTGAGATTTGTTTCCCTCTTGTTACTGATAATTTCTCCTCTCCCGATGATTTATCATATATAAACTTCTTCAGGTTGGGTACCTCATTTGGCCTAAATGGAGTAGAGAGTCCCAAACTTAGTTTGTTGAATTATCTATGTATGCTAGCACTGACTGTTGATATCTTAGGGATATAAATGTAATATCCCTCGGCTGAACCCAATTTTAAATGTAATGTAAGTATACTTAAGATGGTGAGCTGTTTTGACATCATTTTGTAATGAACCTTTCATGGCATAGTGCGCGCATGCACTACGTAGTAAAATGATGTAGTGTACACATTCCTGGATACCGCGTGTAGTAACTAAAGTGCACACAGTATGGAGGTCAATGAGCCTTGTGTATATGATATGTGTTATAGGATGGTGAGCCAGCTATTATAAGTTAGGATACTTATGTTTTGGAATTAGGCTAGAGCGCCTAGATGTTAAAGACTAGTGTGCCTATTTTGTACATGTCTCATGATTAATATAAAATACATCGCTATGCGTAGACCGACCACGATAAAAGAGATGGGGGATTGAACTCCACTAGTTAGGGAAAGGGAGGGCCAAAATTTAAGGGAAAGGGCTAAGCTAGAGAGCTTATGCTAAAAAAAAAAGGAATATTATATTAATATTTATTTAAAACATAAAGTATGGATAATTATTTTATCATAAGTTCTAAAGTTGGGGACAAGTGGATCAAAGTAGCTTCCAACATGACAAGTATCAAGTTGGGGACATGCATACATATCGTGGTGACTTAGTTAAGTTATACAATTTTTTCACCATAATCCTCACGATTATTCTTACCATCATCCTAACGATCATTCTTACGATCATCTCTCGCATGATTTCTTCCATCATCAGTCATCTAGTCAATGATTCCATGACCATTTCATTCATGCATTCTGTTATCCTTGAGACATCCATTTCACTGTATCTGAGCTTGTTTCCATAACCATTCCAGTTGGTGTACCTGGTTAGCTTGGGAGAAGAATTGAAGAAGCGGGTTGTCAGGCCTGTGGGAAATTGAAGATGCGGGTTTTCAGGCTCGTGAGCAATTCTCTGAGCGAGAGAATTGCTGGGAATTGATTTCCTGAAGGTGCTAAACTGCATCTACAACGCTATGAGACTTCCTGTCTGGCCTGTTGCCGAAGCCCTGGAAGGGAAGTGGGGCAGTCGAAGGACTGTTGAGTAGAGAAGGGGCACACTTCCTTGGGTGGGATAGGCATGTGGGGAATGAGAGGCTGTAGGTTGTTAGTTGAGGGAGCACCTGAGACATAGTCTTTCCTATTGTCTATGATCCTTTATCCTGGTTAGGAACCCCTTTACCCGGGTGGAGTTCAGTCCTAGCTCGTGGGTGACTCACTGTTGAGAGTGATGAACAATGTAGTCTAAGGCTAGGAGGTTCGTGGACGGTCTACACGTAGTTGGTGATAATCTTTCCAAGATAAGTGCCAATCATGTGATAAATTTACATGTTGCATTTTTATTTACGTGCTTGTGTTTACAATTTATCATATGTGTGATTATAACTGTTTATGTGTTTATGGGTATTTCCTTGTATATGTTGCATGTTCGTGTTCACCGTTATTTCAGTATGAAATCGTATATTTACAGAGTGTAATTTTTTGTTTATGTTTATATGTAAATATTTTGCAAGAGTGGTGTATGTATATGTTATAATTGCATGCAGTTTGAAGAGAATACTTATGTGGCATAGCTCAGTTGAATACTGGGTATGTTACAATATGTTCCGCAGTGAGAGAACAAAAATGTTCCCTCATGTATCCTGGCCCTTTGAAGGCTGGGAATATTACAAAGATGTTTTCAGAGCTAAGTAAAACATCTGAGGAGTGGCATGGCCTGGCCATGGGTGGTCGGGGACGTTACAGTATGGTATGAGAGCTTCAGTTCCAACACTGAGCTTGGATGGGTCAGAAAGGTTCAATTGAAGTGAATATTCACAGAAGGTTAATTTCAAAGTGACCAAATTTCATGTCACAGAGCGTCCATGGTAAATTTTGGCACTGTGCAGAACAATATTATGTGCGGATGCATGCATTGAATTTATCATTTCATGGTGAGAACACACATAGTAATGTGCATGTGGGGTGCACAAGTATTGCAAAATATAGAGGAGTTTGGTTGGTGCGTGCATAGTATGAGTATAAGTTGTCTCGTGACAATGTATTCAATGGTGTGCACAGATTATTGTGTGCGGTGTGGCATATTGGACTTTGGCATGGTGCAATGCATAAGGTGAAATGCATGTGGAATATTAGTGCGCGATACCAAAACTATGCGCTGTGGATATCGATGCACAACGCAAAAGTAGTGTGAGCAAGTTATTGGTGCGACAGAGAAGAAATGCATAGTGGATATAGGTGCACAGAAGCACGATTTACCTTGTGATGTTGTTATGCACGATAAATATGGGTGTACAGGTTGAATTTTAGTGCACGCGAAGTCGTTTGGAAGGCGATGAGTCTGAGTTTAATTTGCATAATAGTAGCGGAAAAAGAAACACACAATCGCATCGGAGCATTGTTTAAAAGGAATTCAAAGATGGTTTGAGAAGAAATAAATATAGTCTAAATTTCTAAGTTGAGAGCATCTCAGAAATGAATTATGAGTTTTATATTCCTCTAATTCAGACAGATGGAAGTGAAATATAAGCTTACAAGAAAAACATACTATGAAAGAAAATAAGACTCATAACACCACCAATTAGAATCTTGTAATAAACAACCCAAAATCTGCTTCTGTATTTATATAATCGTATTAATCACAAAATTACAAAAAGGGGATGATAACAATTATCCTATTGTAAAGGGACCGTTCAAGAACAAGCATATCATCTCTAGGCCCCTTACCTCTACTACCATCTAACCAAAAATTTGTTGAAATGTACTTTTATTTGAGGATTCATTTCAGCTTAGCGATCTCCTCCTTTAAAGAATCTAACCAGACTGGTTGATTCTCTCCAACACTTTCATCCGTTTCAGCTGTGGTTTCCTTCTTCTGCCGCTTGCTCCTTTTCTTCTTAGCAGCTGGCTTGTTGATGATTAAATCCTTCATAGTGGGGTTCAGTTTGACTTCCAACTGCGAGTCTATAGTTGGCTCGGTGTGGAATTTAGTCATTAGAATGTGAGCAAGTACCCTTTCCTCCTTATTTGTAGGAAAGTCTAGCATGTTGCCCGAATAACCAATCTCACTGGATTTAGCCTTGTCCATGTATCTCAGTTTGTGGATGCCGAAATGCTTTTTCAGAGAACAGAAAAGTCGAGCAATTTGGAGATTACTTCGTTTATGGATAAGTTGATGCCTCCATACTTGAGTATTGGTATTTATAGAATCCCAATTATGAAGCACAGACAGACTACGTACAAGTGTGTTGGGTTTCCATGCTCGGCTAATCCATTTCAAATGATTAGCTTTTGAGTTCATTATATGGTGACGTTCAGCTGACATCATACAACTGTGAAGTATCAAACGAGTGAATGGGGTGATCTGACTAGCCGTCGCTCGTTCCACGAGTGGGGGTTTTGACATATTGAAACACGTGATACCGCCTCTTGGCGAAAGTGGTTTCAACAAACCACCTTTTACCCAGATGTATCTTTGAAGGCATCGCACGTCTATGTTCTCAAGACTTGGGTATTATCTAGAATTTTCATGGTGATAACACCAGGAAATCAAAAGAGATAATTCTGATGTATATATAGAACCAAGATAGTTCATATTTTTTTATGAATTGTTGAATTGTTAGCCTGATAAGTTTCGATGGCTACACGTTTTGCAAAATTAACAACAACTAGATCAGATCAAATTAGTGCAAAGTCCATAGGAATGGAAGAGGAATAGGGGAATTATAGTCAGTAAGATGAGAGCAGAGGGATGGATGTCCATTTGAGCATTGAAGGAACAAACTCCAATGGACATGGAGAAGAAAGAAATGAAAACATGAATATGGAAGAGACCATTAAAAATTTGCAGAAGGATGTCCAAATCCATAAAGCTAATAATGAAAGGCTTATGAGAGCCAAGGAGTAGCAAGATGACTTCAACATGAATTTATTGGAGGGCTTGAACATAATAGAAAAGGAATTGGTTAAGGAGAGTGGCTTAAGAAAATATGGAAGTCACAAGCCTTCACATGAGAAAAGAAAAGCAAGAAGTGTTAGTAGACACCACCATCACTCCCCAAGTCATTTCAATAAGAGAATAGGAAACAACTCAAGTCCATCCCCTATCATAAGGAATAAGAGGTTTGGGGTGGATGAGTTACAAGGAAAAATGAACAAAATCAAACCTCCTACATTTGATGGTGAGCACAAGAAGGATGAAGATGCAGAAACATGGTTGTTGGGCATGAGAAAGTATTTTCAATTGCATAATTATTCTTCTCATGCAAAAGGTAGAATTTCTATCTATCAACTCAAGGGAAATGCCTCCATGTGGTGGGATCATCTTGTGCAGGTGCAACACATTAAAGAGAAAAGTGTTACTTGGAGGGAATTCAAGAAGTATTTTGAGAAGAAATACTTGACTAAGAGATACTATGATAAGAAAATGAAAGAGTTCTTTGAACTCAAGCTTGGAAGTATGACCATAGATGAATATGAGAGAAGGTTTCTAGAACTACTGAAGTATGTCTCTTTCATCAAGAATGAGACAATCAAAATTCAAAGGTATTTGAGTGGATTACCATCGTTCATCAGTGACAAAATACAGTATGATGATCCTAAGACATTAGAAGAGACCATAAGGCGAGATAAATGCCTATATGATCAGTAGAAAGCAGGGCCATCTTTTCAAAAGGATTGGGAAGACAAAAAGAAATTCAATATGGATCAGAGAAAGAAGGGAGCTAAGCCACCATTCTTCATAAATAATCCACAGGGACAAAAAACACCTAAAGAACCCAGAATGATTGACACATGGAGTCAAAGGCCAAGGCAACCACATATGCAATGTTGGGGTTGTAAAGGAGATCATAGGTTCAAAGATTGTCCTCACAAAGGTGAAAAAGGTAGGGCTATTCAAAATGTACAACAAGCTGAAACAGTGGAGGACACGGGCAGATATGTGCCAAGGATTTATGCAACCCTGGACAACAAACAAGCAGAGTATCAGTCCCACATGATTGAAGTGGAAGGTATGATCAACAACCAAACCATTTCTATTTTAATTGATTCAGGAGATATTCATAGTTATATAGACCCTAAGATGGTGGAAAGTTTGCAATTTCCAAGAAGAAAGCATGGGAAATCCTGGTTGGTGCAGCTGGCTACAGGAGCCAAAAGAAAAGTTAATGAGATGGTTAAGTCATGCCTCATGGACATGAATGGAATGAACAACAAGGCAGATTTGAACATCTTGCCTTTAGGTTCCTATGAATGTCTAATTGGGATGGATTGGTTGGAACAAAATCATACTCTCTTAGACTATCACAACAAAGCATTTAATTTCTTGGATGAGGAAGGGAAGCTAAGGAAAGTGTAGGTAATTCCCAGAGCAGTAACCATTAGAGAAATTTCAGCATTGCAGCTGAAGAAATGTTACAGAAAAGGGTGTCAAATATTTGCATCTCATATAGAAGAGACACCTAAAGATAAGGTGCCAAATTTGGAAGATTATGCAGTCTTGGAAGAATTTGAATATGTGTTCAAGGAAGTACCAAGACTACCCCCAAAAAGAGACATTGATTTCTCTATAAATCTAATGATTGGAGCAGTGCCAATGTCAAAGACTCCTTACAAAATGAGTACACCAGAATTGAAGGAGTTGTAAATGCAGATTGAAGAAATTCTGAAGAAGGGGTATATATGCCCAAGTGTGTCACGTTGGGGTGCCCCAGTCTTGTTTGTGAAAAATAAATATGGAACACTAATATTGTGCATTGACTTCAGACAGTTGAATAAAGTGACTGTTAAGAACAAGTATCCTCTGCCAAGGATTGATGATCTCTTTGATGAATTGAAGGATGCAAAGATATTTTCAAAGATAGATCTCAGATCAGGATACCATCAAGTAAGGATTAAAGAAGAAGATATCAGCAAGAACACCTTCAGGATAAGGTATGGTCATTATGAGTTCACAGTGGTTCCATTTGGGCTATCAAATGCACCAGCTGTTTTTATGTGCTTAATGAATGGTGTTTTTCAAGAATATTTGGACAAGTTTGTCATTGTCTTTTTGGATTAAATTCTTATATATTCTAAGTTAGAGGAAGAGCATGAACATAATTTGAGGATGGTGTTGCAAGTATTAAGGGAGAATTAGTTGTATGCCAAATTGAGCAAGTGCTCATTTTATCAAAAACAAATTCATTATTTGGGACATATCATTTCAAAGAATGGGATAACAGTGGATCCTGAGAATATAGAAGCCATTAGAGAATGGTCAGTGCCGAAGAATGTCACAGAGGTGAGATCATTCATGGGTCTTGCAAGCTACTATAGAAGATTTATTGAAGGATTCTCAAAGATTTCCCACCCAATCACTTCCTTGCAAATAAACGGGGTGAAGTTTCAGTGGACAATGGATTGCGAAAAGAGATTCTAACACTTGAAGCAATTATTGACAAGTGCTCCACATTAAGGATTGCAAACCCAAATGAAGACTTCATTGTATGCATAGATGCATGCAATGAAGGAATTGGTGGAGTCCTCAGTCAAAATAGGTTTTTTATATGTTATGAATCAAGGAAGCTGAAGGAGCATGAAATAAATTATGCCACTCATGATTTGGAGTTGGCAGCCATAGTGCATGCTTTGAGGAAATGGAGACACTACCTCATGGGGAAGAGGTTTGAGCTAAGAACAAAACATAATGGTCTGAAATATTTATTTGATCAACCAAATCTAAATGCTAGGCAAAGCAGATGGTTAGAATTTCTAAGCGAATATGACTTTGATATAAAGCATATCAAGGGGAAAGAGAATAAAGTGGTTGATGCACTTAGCAGAAGGGTGAATGAACTACATGCTACAACCATTAGCATGTATTAGACTGATATTAAAAGAAAATTTTAGGAGGCTACAAATGCATATCTGCAATACAGAGAATTGGTAGCAAATCTACAACAGGTTAAGACACCACAAAAGGTGGATAATTATAATTTGGGAATAGATGGAATACTGCTGCACATGAACATAATTTTTGTTCCAAATGTCTAGGACTTGAAACATATGATTTTGCATGAAATTCATAATATCCCTTATGCAAGGCACCCTGCATATCAGAAAACTGTGGCAGTGATCAATATCCATTACTTTTGGCTAGGTATGAAGAGAGAGATTGTTGAATACATCGCTAGATGTATGGAATGCTAGAAAGTTAAAGTGGAGCATAGGAATCCAACAGGGTTGCTGCAACATTTTCCCATTCCTGAATGGAAGTGGGAAGTGGTGACAATGGATTTTATTATGGGATTGCCTAGAACAGACAAGTTGCATGATTCAATCATGGTAGTGGTGGACAAGCTTACAAAAGCTGCCCATTTTATTCCACTGAAAACTACTCACAAAGCAACAGATGTGGCTGATATTTTCATAAAGGAAGTGGCACGATTGCATGGAATTCCTAAATCAATTGTGTCCGATAGAGACCCGAAATTCACCTCGAATTTCTGGAAATGATTGTTCAAAGGATTCACAACGAATTTGAAATTTAGTACAACTTATCATCTTGATTTTGATGGACAGACAAAGAGGGTGAACAAAGTGATAGAAGACATATTGAGGATGTATGTGATGGACAAACCATCGAAATGGGAAGACTACCTGCACTTGGTAGAATTTTCTTACAACAATGGGTATCAGGCATCGTTGAAGATGAGCCCATTTGAAGCACTTTACGGCAGAAAGTGCAACACACCAGTGAGCTGGGATAATCCAGCTAAAAGGACAGTAGTTGGGCCAGAGTTGCTCAAGGAGATGGAGGACTAAATGATAAAAATTAAGTAGAATTTAAAAGCTGCCCAAGACAGGCGGAAAAATTATGCCAATAAGAACATAACCCATAGGGAGTTCAAAGTGGGTGATCATGTTTTCCTGAAGGTGAAGGCTAATAGGAGTTCCCTAAAGCTGGGAAGTTGCACCAAGTTGGAAGCCAGATTTTGTGGTCCATTTGAAATCCTAGAGAGGATTGGTCCAGTTGCTTATATGATTGCATTTCCTGCATCTATGTTTGTTCATAATGTATTCCATGTATCATTGCTAAAGAAATATACACCTGACGCTAATCATGTTATTGATTGGAATGTGATTCAGGTGGAGCAAGAAGGTGCTTTTCAAGTGCATCCGGTGTGCATTTTAGACTGGAAAATCAAGCATTTCTAGAATCAAGCCATAGGGATTGTAAAGGTCCAATGGACTTGGTACGGTCCTGAGGATGCTACTTGGGAGCATGAGGATGCAATGTGGACATAATACTCACATATTTTTGAGGATTTTTGAACATTTTGTTGTATATGGGTATATGATGTACTCAGGGCAGTGCATAAATAAGGGGAGGGGATTATAATATCCCTCGGACGAACCCAATTGTAAATGTAATGTAAGTATATTTAAGCTGGTGAGCTGTTTTGACATCATTTTGTAATGCACCTTTCATGGCAAAGTGCGCACATGCACTGCATAGTAAAATGATGTAGTGTACACATTTCTGGATACCGCACATAGTAACTAAAGTGCACACAGTATGGAGGTCAGTGAGCCTTGTGCATATGATATGTGTTATAGGCTGGTGAGCAAGTTATTATAAGCTAGGATACTTATGTTTTGGAATTAGGCCAGAGCACCTAGATGTTAAAGACCAGTGTGCCTATTTTGTACATGTCTCATGATTAATATAAAATACATCATTGCTCATAGACCAACCACGATAAAAGAGATGGGGGACTGAACTCCACCAACTAGGGAAAGGGAGGGCCAAAAGTTAAGGGAAAGGGATAAGCTAGAGAGCTTAAGCCAAAAAAAAAGAAGGAATATTATATTAATATTTCTTTAAAACATAAAGTATGGATAATTATTTTATCCTAAGTTCTAAAGTTGGGGACAAGTGGATCAAAGTAGCTTCCAACATGAAAAATGTCAAGTTGGGGACATGCATACATATCGTGGAGACTTAGTTCAGTTATACACTTTTTTCACCATCATCCTCACGATTATTCTTACCATCATCCTAACGATCATTCTTACGATCATCTCTCGCATGATTTCTTCCATCATCAGTCATCCAGTCAATGATTCCATGACCATTTCATTCACGTAGTCCGTTATCCTTGAGACATCCATTTCACTGTATCTGAGCTTGTTTCCATAACCATTTCGATTGGTGTACCTGGTTAGCTTGGGAGCGGGATTGAAGAAGCGGGTTGTCAGGCCCGTGGGAAATTCAAGAGGCAGGTTGTTAGGCCCGTGAGAAATTCTTTGAGCAAGAGAATTGCTGGGAATTGATTTCCTGAAGGTGCTAAATTGCATCTACAGTGCTCTGTGACTTCCTGTCTGGCCTGTTGCTGAAGCCCTGGAAGGGAAGTGGGGCAACCGAAGGATTGTTGAGCAGAGAAGGGGCACACTTCCTTGGGTGGGACAGGCATGTGGGGAATGAGAGGTTGTAGGTTGTTAGTTGAGTGAGCACCTAAGACGAAGTCTTTCCTGTTGTCTATGATCCTTTAGCCTGGTTAGGAACCCCTTTACTCGGGTGGAGTTCAATCCCATATCGAGGGTGACTCACTGTTGAGAGTGATGAACAATGTAGTCTAAGGCTGGGAGGTTCGTGGACGATCTACATGTAGTTGGTGGTAATATTTCCAAGATAAGTACCAATAGTGTGATAAATTTACATGCTGCATTGTTATTTACGTGCTTATGTTTACAGTTTATCATATGTGTGATTATAATTGCTTGTATGTTTATGGGTATTTCCATGTATATGCTGCATGTCTGTGTTCACTGTTATTTCAGTATGAAAACATATATTTACATAGTGTAATTGTTTGTTTACATTTATATGCAAATATTTCACAAGAGTGTTGTATGTATATGTTATAATTGCATGCAATTTGAAGAGATAACTTATGTGGCATAGATCAATTGAATACTAGGTATGTTACAGTATGTTCCGCAGTGAGAGAACAAAAATGTTCCCTGGTGTAGCCTGGCCCTTTGAAGGCTAGGAATGTTACAAAGATGTTTTCAGAGCTAAGTAAAATGTCTGATGAGTGGCATGGCCCGACCATGGGTGGCCGGGGACATTACAATAAATGTCCATTGGGATTGTCTCACTGTTTCTAGATTCCTCGTCTTTCTTCCTCTGTTTCTTTGTTCATCGCTTCCTTCATTGCTCTATTTGATTCTTCTGTTGCTGTTGCAGATGCTGTTTATTTTTACTTAGCTTCCTTCTAGGAAGATTCCTTTGTTGTGGCTTCTTCTTTAGGTTTGGCTTTGGCTTCTTCAAAAATTTTCCTCTTTTTCTCAGTGGAATCATTCTCTTTCTTCCTCCTCTTTTTATCCACCAATGTCTCTTCTTCCTCTAATGATCTTGATTGTGCAAAAGTGAAAGTGGGAGATGCCTTTTTTGTTGCCTCTTCCTCTACTTTCTTTTTGGCTTCTTATCACGCTTTATTCTCATCCACAATCCTCCCTAAGGGTTTTCCCCATGTATTGAATGTGACCTAATCATACCTTATTTTAATGCGATGTACTTCCTCCTCCTCCCTGACTTTTGTTGTATATTCCCAAGGCAAGCCAACCGTATTGAAATTTTATTTTACGACCCACTTTGGGTCATGTCTCCTGAACCTCTCCTCTCCAAAATGGTATGAGAGAAGTTGTTTAATTCTTCATGTGCTTTATTGGTGTTTGAAAATGAGTAGACACCAATGTATAATGGGAGCAGTGGCCATATTTCCTTCTTGCCTCTGTATAACATTCCTTCTACTCCATGGATTATTGTTTGATAGGGCACTTCCTGGAGTACTAACTTGTCTAGTACAAACCGAGGGAGGAGATGGGGGAATTTTTTGGTGCTGTACACACTACTATAACTATCTTGCTCCATAAGGTACCAATCCTCGATCCTTCTTATGATAGCTATCACTTTGTTAGTTATACATGGGGGTGGCGTGCAAAATATGAACTCATACAGAGGAGCCCAAAAGTGCTTGCAAATATTCTAGTATTCCGTTTTGTACTTATTCTTCTAGATCACTTTGTAGTATATATGAATGGATTCATCTGATGATTTCCATTTCCAACCCATATTTAGGTATTGGTGGGCCACACACATGACATCCATAAGGTATGAAGACATGTGGAAACTCAGGAAAGTTCTCGACTGAGCTTCTACAACTGCAGTGATGGATTCTGTCAAGTTGGATGATAAGATGTCATCCCAGTTAAACAATAATACTTCATCTACACAATAATAAATCAGAGGCATGTATGACATGGAGAACTAGGAGGCATATTTCTACCCATATATTCTGCATAGAATGGATACCATGTATTGATAAGGCCTCCATAGTGTCATCATGGGGTACCCTCCCCTGGGTCTAAGTTTGAATTTCTTGTCTAGATTGTACCACCTAGGGCATAGCTCTTTAGCTATGTGTTTGAATTTAGCGGGAGGTTTAGTGTCCAACTTCTTAGTCCCCTTCTAGAGAAGATATCATTTTTCTAATTCTTTGGGTTGAAACGATGCTATGAGCTCCCTTCTATAGTTACAAACATATATGTTCCCTAAATCTATGTGCTTCAATATCCAAGCGATGGCATCAACTCAAGGGAACACAACAACAGATGCTGCTACAATGAATATTCTAAACCTTCTAATGTTCTTGAAGATATTCAGTTCATCCTGGTCTTCAACATCAGTGGAGAATTTTTGTTTTTTTAACATCCGATACACATCACTCCATTTGAGTGCATCCCCTTCCTTGTCTAGGAGTCCATAGGTGTCACCATACATGGCCCCAACAATGTTCGGTTCATATTCAATTTGTTGGTCACTTCCAGAGGCCTCAGTGGTAGGTGCTTTATTGGTCATTTTCTTTCTTAGATACATGTATGAACCTACAAGGTAGATATAATATTAGTGTAAAGAAAAACATAACTTATGCACAAAACCAATATGTCTAAGTATATGCAAATACTAGAGGATTCACTTGAGCTGATGTTGGGTGGGAGATCATCATTCAATGAAGAAAGTATAATATCAGGCATGGTGAGTACTTAGGTGAGACTTAGAGAAGAAACTGGCTCAAAAGTTTCTCAAAAGGACAAAATCATAGCAGTTCTTATGAACTGTTCTGATGACTATCAAAAGGGTTAGTGCTAGATTCTCCAATGAATTGGTATATAAATCAAAGAATTTAGTTACAAGTCCTTTCAAGATCATCGAAAGAATTAGTGTGAAAGGTTTTGATAGGATTAAGTGTGAAAATATGAGAGATTAACGTCAGCTTAGTTTATTATGGACTTAGTGTATTGAGGGATTTAGTGATAAGTGTTCCAATGTACGTTTGGTAGGTTAATGGAAGGGTTGTCGATGTGCATCTATCAAAAGAGTTGGAGATAAATTTTCTGAAGAGATTTGGTGAGTTAATGCCAAGTTTACCGAAGAAGAAGGGTCATCAACAGATTTAACTTCAAATCCTCTGATAAATTCAACTCCTCTGAAGTGATTAGAGGAGTTAATGTTAAAGGCTCTGAAATATAGGGGGAAGTTAAACTTGAAAACGCCAATTGGGTTGAACTGTTGCATAAAAATTTCCCGATTCAATGAGTGTTGTAGTAGGGTTTTGAGCAAAGGTTGAGGTTATGAAAGGATTGGGATTTTCTTGATTTCAGGTTGTCCCAAAAGGGTTAATAGGATTAGGGTTTACAGGTTTCCCCTTAGCCAAGATTGTAGCAAATCGATGACTAAGGACTCACATAAGAGAGCGATTTAGAGGCTAGGGGGAATGGTGATAGCCATGAGGGTCTGTCGATAAATGGATTCATGGATGGGCTAGGTTATAGATTCGTTAAGGTCTGGAAGAATGGATCGGGTTGAGGGAAAAGTGGAGGATTTATATTATGAAGGGTTTGGGTAGTATGATTTGGAATGGATAATACCAAGTTACAATGCGACAACAAAAACCCTAAATCTAAGAACATTTTACTTATGCATGACAAGGCTATATTAGGGCTTACCTGGTGATTCAATGACCTGTGGTAGGTGTTGGTTTGTTGGGGGTGAGTAGGATTCATGCTTAACTTTATTTCTCTTGGGGTCTTATTCCCTTTCCTCAATAATCGATGAAACAATGAGGACCAAGGTTCAAAGGCCTATTTATAGTTTTTGGACGATTTAATAAATAAATGGAGTGGTTGGAACATGAATTGACAGAGTTGATTGAAAATTATTTGATATGCATTGGAGGACTTCGTGGGAAGTCCTCTAATATATATTGAAGAACTTGTCACAAAAGAACTGATAATCATCAAAGGAGAAGGAAGGAACTCCTCCGATACATCAGAGGAGTTAATACAAACTCCTTCGATATATCAGAGGAGTTAATACAAACTCATTCGATGTATAGGAGGAGTTATCAACAAATCGTGAGAAAAATAATTCTTTTATGGCTATCGAAAAAGTTGGAGGGAACTCCTTTGATGTACATTGGTGGATTTTGTGTTAACTCCTCCGATGTGCATCAGAGGAGTTTTCGTTAACTTACTCAAAAACACAAAATTTAGCTTGAAAATTTTCTAAGTGTACTAATTTGAAAGATACAAACTTGGTTGAGAAGTGAATCTTGATGAGAATGTTTAGAGAAAGGGGAAGAACTGATTAAGAATATATAATTTGAAGAGCTTTCAAAGTTGGAAAATGCAAGGGGATCCATTTCGTGGAGGGGGTTTTCAAGTAGATTATAAGAAAATGGAGGGTTGTAGTGCCTGGCACAACTGGTGGAGGGAAGATATCAAGGAACCCAACAGTGAATGAATTATAAGTGTGCATGAGGATAAATAATACCTAATTGGGAGGATGGCCTCCACAATACTAGATCTAAGAAAGAGGACATATAGGGTGGGAGGTTATCCTCAAAAAATCCCAAAGAGTTGTTGTAAATGAGTGTTCTATGTGGGTGTTGATTCAAGAGAACAAAAACCCTAAAGAGAAAATTCCTTAGGAAGAGATTCATCCAGGATTTGCACCATAGAAAACCTAGGTGGGAGGGTGTACTGGAAAAAAATCTAGAACTAAGCGAGAGGGTATGTGGGGTGGGAGGGTGGCTTCTAGAAAAAAAAATAGTATATGAATGTTGGGTGGGCACTGAGATAATGAATTAGATTATATTGAGGAAGTAGGTTTGAATTACATGTTATAATATTAAATGATGAATCTCACTATTAGATCTTGTAATAAAAGCCTAAAATTTAGAGAAGAAACTAAACAAAGAAGAGATTAGAATAGATTGATTATCCATTATTAACCAGAAAATAATTGTAGCATCCCTAGTTTCAATCCTCGTAAATTGTAATGTAATTGTATGAATGTGATTTAAGTTGGTGAGCTGATGTGTTTGGGGTGAAGAGCCTGCATTGATTACTATGGGTGAGTGCCACACTATGCATTATGTACATTGAGATAATTAATAAAAATAATAATCCCTGGCTGTGATATGAAAGGGATGATAATGATGGTGGGGCTATGATTCCACAATAGAGGGGGATAAAGGGGGGTCTAAGGGAAAACCCATGTTATTATCCTAAGTTAATGTATCTTTGCATTATAATTTTCCCCTTGAGTCTATGAGAGTTCAATTATTGAATACATGTAAGAGGGTGGGAATGAGAAGTAACATCCCTTAGTTATTGGGAGCATGGGGCTGAAGTAAAATCAACATTGGGGAGTCTGAGAGTCAAATTGATTGGTTTTGCTTGGGAAAAAAAGAAATTTGTATGGAAAAAGGAAGACATTTTTACATGTAGATTTTAGGAAGAAAGAGGGGAGTTGAGTGTTGAAAGAGAAACAACCATGTTGTTCTTGATGGTATCCATTATTGGGCCATGTTTATGCTAGAAATATGGCATGTGTGCTTGTAAAAATGGGTTGTGTTCCTATGGTGTATTTTCCTATTTAGGAAATGGCTCCAGAGCCTTATGACAGATGTTGTGAGAACTCTTGGGGCAGATGAGAGTTCATGGAATCCCCATTTGTGATATTCCTGGCCAACCGAGTGCACTGGAGCCCTAGGGGGAAAGTGGACATGCCTGAGGGACCGTGTGCAGTGAAAGGGGATATCATTCCTTGGGTTTTGGAGGTTGTGGAGAAGAGAGCCGGTGGATTGGAATTGTTGTTGGAGTAGAAAATGGGTTTTGCGCCACTAAATGTGGAAAGTGGATAACCAAGAGGGCCAAACCTCCTTATGGACTCATAGCCTCAACTCGGGGGTGGATTTCTTTTGAGAGAAAATGAACAACAAGCCTATGGCTGGGAGGACGTCCTTTGTGCACAACTAATTGCTTACTTTATAAACGTATGAGTTTTATGTTATTATTTATGATGTTGAATCCATTTTGTAAATGGTTTTATATGAATTATGTGTGTTTGATGTTTTTCTTGAACTTTTTCATTCATGTTTTAAAATATGTTTTAAGATGCATGTTACATTATGGGCCTATTTCCCCTTGGTTATTTCATATGTATGGGGTGTTTTTAATTTCATTTTTAGTAGGCAAGTATGTTACAATAACCTTTTATAGGTTTACAAATGATCCATCCATGTTTATTGATTGATGGTGTCAATCCTTAAACTATGCATGCACACAACTCAAAGTTTAAAATAAATAATAAAGAATGAAAATACATGTAGCTTGAAGAATGAAAGATGCAACTAATTAAAAGCATCTACTTAATTCCTTGAGAAATGTTCTTTGGCATGGGGGGGTTTCACCTTCACCAAGGGAAATATTGAGGGAGAGGGCATCCACAAGTCATAACATCAAAGCACTCAACCACTCAAGCTATCCTATGAAGCTTACCCTTCCTTTCAACATGGTTTTCTTATACCATAATTTATATGAAATTGGATCTCAAAAAGGGACTTTCAAAATAATTAGTCTTTGACTAGAAGGACTCTCCTAGAATTAAACTTCTAATTATTAGAATTTAAGATTCCATTCTACAGATGATTATATTTACGAGAATATACTCTTATCTAGTTCTCTAATGAAACTCCAGATTGAAGACAACACTCATGAAGGAAACTTTCAATATCTGAAAAGAAGGTAGAAAAGAAGACTTGGATCATTAAAGAAAGCTTATCAAATTAGAAGAGCATTTACCAATTCTGGAGGTAGCTTTAGTTCAATTAACAAAGTGGAAATGCATATATCTCCACCAAGGCTATGGAGTCTCACTAGAAATATAGTAAAGTATGTGATTCCATGGTGACTCCATTAGGGATATGGACATTGGTGGGTAGTGAAGAAACACTTGAGGGATATCATACTTGCACTTGGTGAAAATATTCACACTCCAAAGCTATTAGGCCCTATGACAAAAAA
>SNQJ01S0026813.1:48292-62524 GCA_010110895.2 Picea sitchensis | reverse complement strand
AAAGAAGACAACCAAACAGTTGAAACTTAGAGCCATACTAAGGTCAAGGACAGACCTTAGATGGCAGCCTCATAGGACCTCAGAATTTCAACATCCACTTTGTGCCATAGTGAGTGGTTTGTCTTTCTTGTTCTTTCATTTCAAATTTTGCATGCCTTGTTGCCTACACCTTGGATGAGAAGTTGGCAAAGCCAACCCCCAATATAGTATGGCTAGTTTAGTTGTTTAATTTCTATGTTGTGCTTAATGGATTAAAATCATCTAGAAGTAAATCTCAAACAACTAAGTACTAGCTTAAGCCCATGGAGGCATAGATTTAGATCTCATGTTTTAAAAGTCTCTTTTATTTGCAAGTTTTACTTTCCAAGCATTTATCTTATTGCAAATGTTCATGGGCAAATGGTGATGGTTTAAGGCAACTAAATCTATTTCATTGCAAGCTCTTATTTCTTCAGCATCTACTTTTCAAGTTTGCAAACACCTATGGGCATGTAAATTGTGTAAAAGTAACCACTTTCATTCCAACATTTTTTTCAAGTTATTTATGTGCTTCACATGCAATAATCTAATAATCTAGAACTTCATTTCTTGTTGCTTTTAAGTTTCGGTTTTGGCCCTTTTTGACACTTTTTGGGCAAGTAAAACTCATCTAAACACACCTAAAAACTCTTATAGTCCATAGGCAAAATAATCAACTAGACTTAATAGGACACCTCTACTGACCCAACTTCTACCATTTAAACGAGGACTAGAGGAAGCAACGGAAGGTGCTAGGCCAGGGACAGTCTCACGACACGCGGCATCCTTTCTGGGAGGTACTCTTTTCCCTTGGACTGACCTGTGGAGCTAGGGTAGGCCTTGTTGCCATACTTCTTGAGCACCCAGCAGTTACTTGGTACAAGCGGGGGGAGTATTGGGTTGACACTTAGCTAGGAGTCACTCATCACTTAATAATCTTTAATCAACTCCTTAATCCACTACAACATTGGGCATCATTTTGGTATATCTTTTATGGTTGGCATTTGATTAACACTTGCAAGCACTCCTTCACATTTACATTTTATGCTTTGTGGATTAATCATCTAAGTGGTCATATTTGTGTTTTGGAGCACTTTCTCTTTCATGCATATTTCATTTAATTGGTGTTCATTTTGTGGTGTGATCCCTCAAGAAGTTGCGCATCCCCTTGGAGGCACTATCTTGTTGGGTCTTGAGTAATTTTGTTGCCATTGAAAGCAGTCCAATAGAGTAAGTGTTATTGTGACCATGTTTGGCTTGATGTGTTGATGGTCATCTTGTCTTGAATCTCTTTAATTCCTGCACATACACGCAATTTGATAGTTAACATCTTTGTATCAATTGTATCTTTGTTTATTATAACTTTGTTGTAATCTTTAGATATTCTTTATTGTGATCTTGTATCTAGTTTGTATCTAATTGTAATCTTTGTAATCTTTGTAACTTTTGTGTAATCTAAACCCCTCAAACTTTAGTTGACCCCGTTACCCAATCTTAGGCACTAGTTTTAGTTGTCCTAGGAAAAGGCTTGCTTCTCATCTTATATTGTTGCACATTGCATTGTTGCATTTGCATCATAGGCTAGATTTTTCCCCAAACCTTTAAACTAATTAAAACCAACTCCTAAAACTTAACGTTAATCTCATCTAGTAACTAGGGTCTACCCCCCCTTGGCTTCCCTAGGAGTAAGCCTAGACGAAAGAGGTTCAAGTCAAAGTGACAGTGTAGGCTTTGAACCTAGGCATCGTGCCTCCAAGGACGCACTAAGTGAGCAGGATTTAGCTCACGTTTGCAAGTGTGTATAAGGACGGCAACAGGGCGCATCACTTCAGTGGATAGAGAAACAAGAGAAGAGGGCGCACTAAGCTTGGGTGCATTTCTCTTCTTGGAACTCCAAAGCTTCTTGTGAGGAGTTGTTGTTGTATCAGGTTCCATTGTATTAGCTTACTTGTTGTATTCACTACTAAAGATCATCATTATATATACTTTCATTCCAAACTGGTTTTCCTTGGAGGGGTTTTATCCAGGGTCATGTTGACCAAAAATACTTGTGTTCATTTCATGCATGCTTAGAGTATAGATCAGCTTGTTAGAGTTGTAAAGATCAAGAGGAGTATTATTTGTTTTGAATATATTGCAGGTGCTAACATTGGGGTATGAAAACACTTGCAAGGGCACCTCAAAAGAGCACTTAACCATAAAAATTATGAGCAAAAAGTTACTTGACTGTTTGATGTCCTAAAACGGCAGCAAAGGACAGTCTTGGATATTGAAACTTAGAGCCAAATTTCAAGTCAAGGACAGACCTGCTTTGGCAGCCTCATAGTTCCTCGAATTTCTACACTTACCATGACTAGAAATGCAAAAATTGAAAGGACTGGATATTAAAAAAAAAGTTGAAAAACGCTCTTTGTTGTTTGATCCACTAAACAAAGGAGTAACACAATGCACAATACAAACTCACCATTGTCACTTGTCTTGAAAAAGGCGAATGAAACTGAAGAAAAATATAGCACAAGGGTTAATACTTAACTCCAAGTGAAGAAAGCTTCTACTAGTGAACTGCAATGGTTTGTAGAGGCAGATTCATTCCTCTGAAGAAGATCCAAGGACCAACAAAGGCACATGCAATTGGTTGTGAATAAATTGATTAATGTTAGCAAAGTGGGGTCAACTTGAGTATGTGTGTTATCTGAGAGGGGTACACTAGTATATATAGCATTTGGTGCCCTATTTTTATAATTTTACTTCTATAAGGTGTCTTTACCCATAACCCTGAGGAGCTTGCAAGGAAATCTCTTGGGTTCACCTTGGGGACGTATGGTGCATCTTAAGTATGCACTGCAAATGACAGTATCCCTTGGGGATCTCATTATTGCACCATTTACATGGTATACATCCCAAGTTAAGTATTTGAAAACTATCTTAAGGGCCTTAATGATTGTTTCTTGTCTTAATGGCATTACATAATAAGCAACACCCTAGAAAACGTATGTATTCAGCTACATATTGCAACATGTTTCATTTTGTTGCATGATAAGCCAATAGAGACATGTATATTTTGATAAAATCTCTGCATGTATTTTGAAATCCAGATTCATAAAGGTTCGTGATTTTTGTTGGATTGTGAATTTCTTATCTTGCTCAACAAATCTTTCAAGATATGTAGTCAGCTACATATTGGGGATCTCGTTATTGAACCATATACATGGTATACATCCCAAGTTAAGTATTTTAAAATTATCTTGAGGATTGTTTCTTGTCTTAATGACATTACATAATAAGCAACGCCCTAGAAAAGGTATGTAGTCAACTACATATTGCAACATGTTTCATTTTGTTGCATGACAAGCCAGCAGAGACATATATATTTTGATAAAATCTCTGCATATATTTTGAATTCCAGATTCATAGAGGTTCGTGATTTTTGTTGGATTGTGATTTTCTCGTTTTGCTCAACAAATATTTCAATAAATGAAGATTATGATCATCACAACCTCAATGGATAACAAAGAGAGCTCATCCAAAATGACCATATTCAAGAAATAACCATAAAGTGGCTTGATAGCGACCTTGTCCTATACTTGAAGATCTTAATCCAACTACATTACTAATGCATTTGTGATGCAGGAGCATCACCGTCATCATTTAATGAGGCACGATGGAAGATGACTCAGCATCCAGTGCAGCACATTTTAACTGGTTTGGATCCCAAGGAGGGCGCATCACTTTAAATTTTGAGACCTTTGTAATTAAAGATCCCATGAGATCTTCAGGCTAGAGCCATTGGTATATGCTCTAGGAGAGTGTAATTATCTTTAATACCTGTAGGATTGTACAGATTTTGAGCGCCGACTCATATCTGAAATTGTAAATGTTCATTTACTATAATAAGCTTAGTAGTAGGATGCTTTTAATTGTGATGTGAAAGCACTAGAATAGTCTAGAGGGAAGGCTCGAGAAGCCCCTTCATGTATAAATCAATGTAATCCATGCCCAGAGGTTGTTGTTGCAGAAAAGGTTGTTGAAACCCTTGTAAACTATTGTTGAAGAAATATAGAAGAAGAGAATTGCTTTCAATTTCTGAGACAGTAATTTTATTATCTCTGTGTAACTGGATAAATGTTATGTTGTTATCTCATTGTTTGTGTGTGTACATCTAAATGGTTGGTTGAATGAGTTCTAAATGCTATTATAAGTTTCAATTGTTTCTCTTCTGAAAATCTCGGTGCAAGGAGTGCACAGTGCCAACGAAGGAGTACGAAGGCCGAACCATCTACAGGTTCAGAAGCTCAGGAGAGATAGTGTAAGTTTACACAGAGCAAGCGCAAGGAGTGCGCCTACACTCACAGTGGTGTAAAAGCTCAGAGGGGAGATGAAGTGCAAAGAGTGCACAGAGCCAACCCTTCGTTAAGTGTTGATAAAGCTCAGAAGGGATAGCGCAAGGAGTGCGTAGCTGACTTTTTCAAAGTCCCAAACTCAGGAGAAAGCGCAAAGTGTGCGCCAGAGTTTGAGTCATCCAAGTGAAGAAGCTCAAGAAAGGATAGCGAGAGTAAGTCCCCCAAGAGGAGAAATCCCTTTGACTTTAAGGTCGAGTGAATGAGATCAGTTCGGGAAAGTCGAAATTCCTCACAGTCGTTGGATCAAGGAGAGGGAGTGCGGTTGTTAATCCCCAAGTCCTTCGGACTTCGTTGCTCCGGCAAGTTTAAGTTGTTTGTTGCTAGTGAGCCCCGAAGCTCCGAAGTCACAGAGTGAATCTACACCGTAGATCAGTGGGTGAGTGCGAGTCGTTGTATCCTCGAGTGGTTCGGCGATTTAGCACTCTGGAAAAATTTAGTCGTTATTGCGCAAGATGGAGAATCTCCCGAAGTCCGGAGTTAATCTCGATCGTCAACTGACGAGTAAGCGTGAGTCGTAGATCTCAAGTTATTCGGCATTCGACTATCCAGGTGGTTTTGGGTGATAAGTGTGTGGCATACAAAAACTCCCGAAGCCCGGAGCCCCAGAGTCTTTCTTAACCGTAGATCGTGTCAAGGACTGTGGATCGTTGATCCCTGAACTCTTCGAGAGTTCGACGGTTCAACTATTCGAGAGAAGTTTGTGGTTTAAGGTTGGAGTGGACAAAGTCCCAAAGTTCCGGAGCGACGAAATAAACACTTCCAAATTGAGCTCAAGGTTTAAGGCCCGAGGTCACGTACACGACTCCACTGGAGCAAGAGGACCCTCGTGAATACGAACTTCACGCAATGTAGGAAAAGAAAAGGCCTGTGGCAAGAGTTTAAGGGTTATGCGAGGACCCTTGAGCCACTTCGGCTCCTATGTAGTTCGATCCTAACCCAGGAGGTCACGCAAGCCCGTAGGGGGTTTGCATCAAGTGGTATCAAAGCAGGAATAAGCTCTGTGAGAAGAAATATTCGAAACCATGTCGTCGAGGAGACACAGGGAGAGACTTGTAGTCAATGCAGCTATGGAGGAGGAAATGAGACAACTTTGTGCAAGGTTGGACGCCATGGAAACAGCACAAAGGAGAGCACCAGAGGCTGGTGATGTTAGTGAAGCTGAAAGTGAAAATCCAGAAGAAGAAGCAGCAGAGGAGCGATTGCTGAGAGTTGTTGTCAAGCTGGGAACTAGAGCAAAGATGGAAGTTCCGATGTATGAAGGTAATTTGAATGTAAAAGAATTGTTTGATTGGATAAGTGCTTTAGACAAGTACTTTGATTATGAAGAGATTGATGATGAGAAGAAAGTAAAGCATGCGGTGACCAGGTTGAAGGGACATGCAGCTTTATGGTGGGACAAGTTGCAAGCAGACAGAAGGAGAAAAGGTAAGACCAAGATTAATAGTTGGGACAGAATGGTAGCTAAGCTCAAGGCAAAATTCATACCCAAGGATTATCCACTGAATTTGTTCAGAAGGATGTAGAATTTGAGACAGAAAGGTTTGTCGATGAAGGAGTATACTGAAGAATTTTATAAGTTAAATATAAGAGCAGGACATAGGGAAAATGATGAAGAGAAAGTTGCTAGGTATATTAATGGATTGAGGTATGAAATCCAAGATGAGATTAGTATGATAACGATGAGGACTGTAAAAGATGCTTATCAGATAGCCCTGAAAGCAAAAGAAAAATTGGCAAGGAAGCAGGGTCGGAAGAACAGGGGGAAGAATCCTAACATAGGAAAAGGAACCATTAGAGAGAAGTTCCAGAAATCAAGGGAAGAATCCTAACATAGGAAAAGGAACCATTAGAGAGGAAGATACTCTAGAGGAAGATAAGCTAGAGGATCTAACAGTCAGACAAATAGAGGAGGAAGTTCTAAAGGAAGATACTCTAGAGGAAGGAACCCTTTTCCAAGAAGTAGAGGAAGAGGCAGAGGAGGAGAAGTCAAGTGTTATGCTTGCGGGAAAATAGGGCACATGTCTTGGGAATGTCCTGAAAATAAGAATGCAGGAGTTAGAGAAGTTCACATTTCTGAGGCGCAGCAGAGGAGTGTGGAGACGGAGATGAAAGCAGAAGCAGCTGAAGAAGGAAGATCGCTCATGATGAGGAAAGCTCTTGTGAAGTCGGAAAAAGAGGTACGAAAACCAGTCCAGAGAAACAGTTTATTCAAAACTGCTTGCAAGACCAAAGACAGAGTATGAAAGGTGATCATAGACAGTGGGAGCACTGACAATTTAGTGTCCACGGAGATGGTGGAAAAGCTAAAGTTGGAGACGACAGCACATCCGAGTCCGTACAAGGTGTCGTGGTTGCAATAAGGACATCAAGTTATGGTAAGTAGACAGTGTAAAGTTGAGTTTAAAATTGGTAGTTATAAGGATGAAGTTTTATGTGATGTCATAGCTATGGACGTTTGTCATGTTCTGTTGGGGAAGCCTTGGCAATATGACAGGAATGTATGATGGGAGGAAGAATAGTTATACCCTTGAGAAAAATGGGTGTAAACATATGTTGTTGCCATTAGAAGATAGGGGAGTCAAAGAGGAGGCTAGTCCTAGTATACTTCTCATGAGTGGGAAGGAGCTCTTGAAAGAAGTCGAGAAAGATCACGAAATGCAGTTTGTTGTTATAGGTAAGCCGAGAGTCATCCTTACAAATACCTCTATGAATGATTTGCCTGTGGAAATTCAAGAATTATTGGATGAGTTCGTTGACATTGTGGTGGATGAGTTGCCTCATACTTTACCACCCATCAAGAGTATTAGTCACCATATTGACCTTATTCCGAGAGCAAGTTTGTCGAACAAAGCAGCATATAGATTAACCCCTAAGGAGAATCAATAGGTCAAGGAGCAGGTCCAGGAGTTATTGGACTAAGGACTAATCAGAAAAAGTATGAGTCTGTGTGCAGTACCAACTGTGTTGAGTCCAAAGAAAGATGGAGGTTGGAGAATGTGCACATTTTCTAGAGCCATCAACAAGATAACCATCATGTATAGATTTCCTTTACCCAGAATGGATGATTTAATGGATTGTTTGAGTGGAGCTAGTTATTTTTCCAAGATAGACTTGAAAAGCGGTTATCATCAGATAAGAATGAGAGAAGGAGATGAATGGAAGACAGCATTTAAAACAAATGAAGGACTGTATGAATGGCTTGTCATGCCATTTGGTTTAACAAATGCTCCAAGTACATTCATGAGATTAATGAATGAAGTGCTCAAAGATTTTATTGGAAAGTTTGTGATTGTTTATTTAGATGATATTCTAGTTTTTAGCAAGACTGAGGAGGAGCATTTAAGACACTTGAAGTTGATGTTGAGGAGATTGCAGCAAGAAAAGTTGTTGATAAATCTGAAGAAATGTTCTTTTATGAAGACAGAACTTGTGTATTTTTTGGGATTTGTAATCTCTTCAAATGAATTGAAGATGGATCCAGAAAAGATGAGGGCTATAAAGGAATGGCCCAAGAAGTATATTTGAAGTAAGAAGTTTTCATGGGTTAGCAAGCTTTTACAGAAAATTCATTAGGAATTTTAGCAATATTTGCGCACCTATACTGGATATTATAAAGAAGGAACATGGATCTTTTGAGTGGACAAAAGAAGCCGAGAAAGGATTTAGAGTGTTAAAAGAAAAGATAACAGAACAACCTATCTTAATTCTGACAGACTTTAGGAAGACTTTCCAAATTAAATGCGATGCAAGTGTAGAGGCCATCGGTGCAGTTTTAAGTCAGGATGATAAGCACGTTGTTTATTTTAGCGAGAAGTTGAATGATGCTAAGAAGAAGTATTCAACATATGACAAGGAATTTTATGCTATAATTCAAGCTTTGAAAAAGTGAAGACAGAGTTTATTTTGAATACTGACAATCATGCCTTGCAGTTCATAACCAGACAAGAGAAATTGAACCAGAGACATACCAAATGGGTAGAATTCATACAGAGTTTTACTTTTGTCATTAATCATATTAGTGGGGGTGCTAACAAAGTTGCAGATGCTTTGAGCAGGAGATGTTTAATCTTGCAGGAATTCCAAGTGGAGACTTTGGGATTTGAACACCTCAAGGAGATGTACCAGGAAGACCCAGATTTCAAGGAAGCTTATGAAACTTGTGAAAATCCTTTGTTAAGGGATAGAAACCAATGGATGGAGTAAATGATCCAAGAAGGACTGTTATTCAAAGGAAGCCGATTGTGTATCCCAAAATGCTCAATGAGGGACAATTTGTTGAAGGAAAAACATAGTGGAGGATTGGTTGGACATTTTGGCCATGATAAAACATATGCGCAGTTAAGTTCTTCATACTATTGGCCAGGCATGAGGTCTAATGTGAAGAAGTTTGTGAACAAATGCAGAATTTGCCAATATGCTAAAGGAAAGTAGCAGAACACTGGACTATATCAACCATTGCCTATTCTAGACAAGTCGTGGGATGTTATAAGTATGGACTTTGTTCTGGGATTGCCAAGAACCCAAAGGGGAAATGATTCAATCTTTGCGGTGGTTGATAGATTTTCAAAGATGGCACATTTTATACCATGTCACAAAACAAGTGATGCTACTCACATAGCAAATCTGTTTTCAAGGAGATTGTGAGATTGCATGGGTTACCGACAAAACAAGTGATGCTACTCACATAGCAAATATGTTTTCAAGGAGATTGTGAGATTGCATGGGTTACCCAGAAGTATAGTCTCAGACAGAGACACAAAATTTGTGGGACACTTTTGGAGGACTTTGTGGAAGAAGTTGGGGACAAATTTGTCTTTTAGTTCAGCGTATCACCCTCAGACAGATGGACAGACCGAGGTAGTAAATAGAAGCTTAGGGAATCTGCTGAGAAGTTTGGTAATTGGGCATAATAGTCAGTGGAACCAAATTCTGCCTCAAGCGGAGTTTGCATATAATGACTCGCCGAACAGGAATACTAGTAAGAGCCCATTCCAGATAGTGTATGGATTGCATCCCAGAGGAACTTCAGAATCGAGAGATTTAGGACAAGCTGAATTTCGAAGTGCAGGAGCAGAGGATTTTGCTGCAGAGATACAGAAATTACATGATCAAATCAAAGGACAGCTACAGGATAGCAGCCAAAGATACAAGTACAGAATAGACCAAAGAAGAAAAGAGGTGAATTTTGAGGTTGGAGACCAAGTCTTGGCACACCTGAGGAAGGAAAGATTTCCAAGAGGGAAATATAATAAATTGAAGATAAGACCTTGTAAAATCCTCTGAAAATTTGTTGCAAATGCTTATGAGATTGAACTGCCAAAGAACATTGGAATTTCACCAATATTTAACGTAGCAAACTTATACCCTTACAAGATGGATGACACAGAAGGGACAGATGATCGAAAGGAGATTCAGTGGATGCGACAGATGCCCATAGTAGAGAAGCCTCAGATAGAAAAGATTTTAGATCAGAGAATTGCTAAGAGATCCAGGAGAAAAATTTATTATGAATATCTGGTTAAATGGAAGAATCATCCAACAGAAGATGCCAGTTGGATAACTGAAGCAAACATCCAGAAGCATAGAGAGGAAGTGGAGGAGCTCATGGATAGGAGTCCATGAATATTTTGTCCAGAGGAGTATGATGGAGGAGCATCATCGTCATCATTTAATGAGGCGCGGTGGAAGATGAATCAGCACCCAACGCAATGCATTTTAACCGGTTTGGATCCCAAGGAGGGCGCGTCACTTTAAATTTTGAGACCTTTGTAATTAAAGATCCCATGAGATCTTCATGCTAGAGCCATTGTATATGCTCCAGAAGAGTGTAATTATCTTTAATACCTGTAGGATTGTACAAATTTTAAGCGTCGACTCATATCTGAAATTGTAAATGTTCATTTACTATAATAAGATTAGTAATAGGATACTTTTAATTGTGATGTGAAAGCACTAGAATAGTCTGGAGGGAAGGCTCGAGAAGCCCCTTCATGTATAAATCAATGTAATCTATGCCAAGAGGTTGTTGTTGCAAAAAAGGTTGTTGAAACCCTTGTAAACTATTGTTGAAGAAATATAGAAGAAGAGAATTGCTTTCAATTTCTAAGACTATAATTTTGTTTATCTCTGTGTAACTGGATAAATGTTATGTTGTTATCTCTGTGTTTGTGTTTGTGTGTGTGCATCTAAATGGTTGGTTGAATGAGTTCTAAATGCTATTATAAGTTTCAATTGTTTCTCTTCTGAAAATCTCGGTGCAAGGAGTGCACAGTGCCAACGCAAGGACTGTGGAGGCCAAACCATCTACAGGTTCAGAAGCTCAGGAGAGATAGTGTAAGTTTACACAAAGCGAGCGCAAGGAGTGCACCTACACTCACAGTGGTGTAAAAGCTCAGAGGGGAGACGAAGTGCAAAGAGTGCACATAGCCAACCCTTCGTTAAGTGTTGATAAAGCTCAGGAGAGATAGCGCAAGGAGTGTGTAGCTGACTTTTTCAAAGTCCCAAGCTCAGGAGAGAAGCACAAAGTGTGCGCCAGAGTTTGAGTCATCCAAGTGAAGAGGCTCGAGGAAGGATAGCGAAAGTCCCCCAAGAGGAGAAATCCCTTTGACTTTAAGGCCGAGTGAATGAGATCAGTTCGAAAGAAGTCGAAATCCCTCAGAGTCGTTGGATCAAGGAGAGGGAGTGCAGTTGTTAATCCCCAAGTCCTTCGAACTTCGCTGCTCCGGCAAGTTTAAGTTGTTTGTTGCAAGTGAGCCTCGAAGCTCCGAAGTCACGAAGTGAATCTACCTCGTAGATCAATGGGTGAGTGCGAGTCGTTGGATCCTCGAGTGGTTCAGCGATTCGACATTCTGGGAAAATTTGGTCGTTATTGCGCAAGGTGGAGAATCTCCTGAAGTCCAGAGTTAATCCCGACCATCAACTGATAAGTGTGGTTTTGGGTGATAAGTGTGTGGTGTACAAAAACTCTCAAAGCCCAAAGCCCCAGAGTCTTTCTTAGCCGTAGATCGTGTCAAGGAGTGTGGACCGTTGATCCCTGAACTCTTCGAGAGTTCGGCGGTTCGACTATTCGGGAGAAGTTTGTGGTTTAAGGTTGGAGTGGACAAAGTCCCGAAGCCCGAAGTTCCAGAGCACCAGAATAAACACTTCCAAATTGAGCCCGAGGTTTCAGGCCCGAGGTCACGTACACGACTCCGCTGGAGAAAGAGGACCCTCGTGAATACGAACTTCGCGCAGTGTAGGAAAAGAAAAGGCATGTGGCAAGAGTTTAAGGGTTCTGCGAGGACCCGCGAGCCACTTCAGCTCCTGTGTAGTTCGATCCTAGACTGGGAGGTCGCGCAGACCCATTGGGGGTTTGCATCAATTTGAATACATAATAATCATAGTCAATCAATTATTCTTGAAACCAGATATCTTGTGTAGATAGTACACCCGATTGAAACATCAATACGTGTTTAGGTTATTCAAAATATACAATGTACTCCGGGATCAGAAGCTCCTTCCTTTTTTGTAGATATAAAAATTAAATATTTTGGGCATTGATCTGCAGCAACAGAAACATTTTTCTTACTTGGAACTGTTTTATATTTTACTACAGGCCGGTTTTCCCCCCTTTTGTTGAATTAAGATAAATTTAATGAGGTACCATATGCTTTCCACATAATCCAGTTAAGCAATAATGTTCAGATAAGTTGAACTAACTCCAACCAAATTCTCTGAAATTTTAACCTTTTCTTAAGGTGGCCAGTAATTCAATTTTAAGATTTTTCAAGCTGTTATTCTGATTTAATTTATCCAAAAAATTTAACATTGATTACCCAAAAAATACAACTGTTCGTTATGGCCCTCACTAACAAAGGAAATAGCTAGGGTCCCTAAACAGGAACATTCTCAAAAAGAGTTTATCGCGAGAACTATTGTTTTGTTGAAGAAAGCCACAATCCAAAAGAGTGGTAGTATTAGCTCTTGGAACTCCAAGTTGCAGTTTGCAGGATTGAAACGTAAAAGTATCACATCCTTTTCCTAAACAATTGTATACTGAATTCATATAGAATAACAGGAGACATTAGAACTACAGGAGCTTGGAATTAACCGGAATACACATACATAACTGTCTTTGATCTGAACTGGATCCAAATAATCTCTCATTTTTAAACTTTGTTATAAAAGTTTAATTTTGCAAAGTTTGAATTAAATGTCCGAAAGCCAAAGCCATGGAAAATTAAACGACTCATCCTGGTGGTTCGCCTTCCAAGATAGCTCTATTAAAAAGATTGCTGCTGGAGACAAATGAAGAGGAGGAGGAGGAGGAGGAGGAGAGATGGAAAGCAAATGCAGCTTGGGAAAAAGAAGGGCGGTAGCAAAAGAATGAGAATTCGGGAAGAAGAAACCCGCTTGAAGATTGGAGGACAAAGGAGAAATTGAACCTGTCCACGCATGAGCAGAAGGTTGTCCCTGAGCCATAGCAATCTGCAAGAAATTGCCAGTGAGTAAGAAGTGCATAGCCCACCCTTTGTAGCAATTTCCTAAGCATACTAAAATTCCCATCGAATGCTGGTTTTCCCATTTGGGTTTCCAGGGTAATCTGCTGTCTATTGTATGTTTAAATTGCTGTGTGATTGAATTTTTACATGCTTGATTCTGCACTAGTTTAAATCTTATTTGGGCATTGTGTAAACCATGAGAACTCCCCATTCTGTTTGATAGCATACAAATTGAATGTATTAGCATTCCCTCTTCAATTCATTTTGAATCCAGCATTAAATAAATCAAGCATCAGCTTGCTGTGTATGAACCACAGTGTTTCACCCCAATGTTCTGTTTGCTGGTACAATACTCATTGCTTGATTGCTGTAGTCTTCACCTGCTACAGCTCTACTGTCTATTGATTTGATGGCTGGCCGTAGAATGCATCCCAATACAGCGATCTCGGCCATGCATTAATGTTGCTGGAATTGGTAGTTACAGTAGTAATTCGAATTGCCTGAATTCGCTTGCTCTGATATTTTGAATGGTCCAGCTATTATACGCTTGCTCCAGTCATTCTCTCCAAGTCTGAGCATGTTTCAAATTCCTACAGCAGTGTCTTTATTCTGTTTGAGCAGAAAACAGCACTTTTACAAATTCTTTCGATTGGTATTGTTGCTGGGCATTACATGTTGATAAATATAAATAAGGTTATATTGATCTTTCAATTGGGATCGGTGGCAAGATGAAAGTGATGTTGTTCTTGTGATTGCTCGAATGAAGGTTGAAAAGTAGATTAAACCTTCAGCTGCCATAACATATTTATTCATGAAACTTTGCACTGGGCTCAAACTGTTGGCATCCACATTTGTTTTGGGCTGGCAATTAACACAGATCTTGCATTTTGCTCAGAGCAATGGTAATTAACCATAGGAACCTTCATAGATATGAACAGAGTGCACTAGATTCTGTAGTTGAAATTGGTCTAGGCTTTCCACCCTAGAAGAAGAAATCGCCGTTTAAACGGCAAAAATCGGAAAAATAGCGCGTTTTTAAGCCTGGCGATTTTTTCTTTTGAAAAAATCGGGTAAAAAACGCCAAAAATTGGCAGGGTCGCCCAGGCCGCAGGATAAAGAGCCCGATTTCGTTTTTTTTGGTCATTCGGTTTTTTTTTTGTGTGGAGCAGCAAGGGAAGAAGTTTGTGGAGGCCATCAAGCGTTTTTGAGGTGTGCAAAGGCAAGGTAGTGGATTCATCCACAAACTTTGAAGATTTTTGTGGTGGAGCAAGGTTCAAACTTCAACCGGTTGGATCTTTGAAATTTTCATCCACAACCTCCAAGCACAGGTATGT